>CM047430.1:463368-678368 GCA_026168455.1 Theocolax elegans
TCGTGCGCAGTAGAGTATCGGTAGAGAGTTCGCGCGCGATCGACAACAACACGGTGTTGGTGACCGGTGATTGTTTTTCCGGGATAAAATAGCAAAAGAACTGTTGTGCGTTGTGTGTGGGTGTGAGTAGTTTCTCCTCACTAACCTCCACGTCGACGGGTGCAGCAGCAGCTCTCACAGACAGTGAGAAAAGGAGGCTCGGCGAAACCCACCTTCTCGACCGTTGGAGAGAGAGAGAGAGACATATACGAGGACGAGCTCTCTCTCAATAGCACAGCCTTTTCCCTGCCGAAGCGAGATATTCAGATACGCGGTAAGTGGTGCACCACATTTAGACCCGCGTGTCTATCTAAATTTCGTGTCCCGATTTACCTGGTACGGTCCAGGTGAGGAAGCGTTCCTCCTTTCCCCCCTCTCGTGACAATACCCGTACGGATAGAAAGGTCGGTGGTTCGCGGGAACCACTTCACGAGAGAAGGCGCGCGTGACGTAGTAAGCTTCTACGTAAAAGCTCTCTACGTCAGAGATTCATACGTCACACGGTGTGACGTATGCCATCAGGTTAAGCAGCCGATCATATCCGGATCGGTTGCTCGTAATCGACTGATAAATAGATTTTTAACTGATTCTTTTCGCGCTGACCTCGGGGGTAGTCATCGGTACGACTCCCCGCAAATTGTTAAAGTTTATTTGTTCATAATTTATTAATATTTAATTGTTAATTTAATAAATTGACTCGGCGAGACTATCTTTCTCGCCGATTAAACGTAAAATATCGATTGTTAATAGTGTTTTACCGATAACTGTCCTATCCTCCGAATACCGCCCTCTCCGGTGTTTATCCTAGTTGGCAATTTTGGACATAGGGCCCAACACACGGTATATAAGTCAAACGGAGTGTTTGACGTTGTTAACGGCATTGCACGGGAATCAAAGGGATTCCCGGCCGCATCGTGGGACTGCACACTTAAGGTTGGTAAGTTGGGACAGATTGGGCCTAACCGTGGGCCTTACATATCCCCAGTACCCACCCCGTTACAATATATATATGTCATATATATATATATTATATATATATATGTTATATCTCTTTATAATGTATAAATATTTCGCCGCCGCCGCCGCCTCCGCCGTGTCTAAGAATTCAGAATTCAACATATATATATATATATATATGTCATATATATGTTATATATATATATGTTATATATATATGTCATATTTATATGTTATATATATGTCATATATGATATATATATGTATGTCATATATATAAGTTTGTGTGTGTGCATGTGTGTGTGTGTGTGTGCGTGTGTGTGTGTGTGCGCGTGTGTGTGTGCATGTGTGTGTGTGTGTGTGTGTGTGTGTGTGTGTGTGTGTGTGTGTGTGCGCGTGCGTGTGCGCGCGTGTGTGTGCATGTGTGTGTGTGTGTGTGTGTGTGTGTGTGTGTGTGTGTGTGTGTGTGTGTGTGTGTGTGTGTGTGTGTGTGTGTGTGTGTGTGTGTGTGTGTGTGTGTGTGTGTGTGTGTGTGTGTGTGAGTGTGTGTGTGTGTACGTGTTACTTGTTTTTTCAAGAATAGATAATATATGTATTTTTTCCGTGCGCAAAAAAAAGTTGTGAATATAACTTGAAAGAATGTGTATTAGATTACTTATTCCTGATAAAACTCATAAAATAAAACGGACCTAAAATTTAATGTAATGTTTTTAAAAATATGCACAATTTTTCGAAGATAAAATAAATATTAATCAAGTATAACATACACTTTTCAAATATCTATATGTGAAATATACAATAAATTAAAAATTGAATACATTAATTATTGCATTTTTAAGATAATTCTATTATAAACAGTAATGGCAAAAGAAAATTCAAATTTTAACAGTGGCAATATAAAATACGAATTACATTTCAAAAGTTTTTCAAAATTATTATTTTAGTAGTATTTAATTTAAATATTTATATAAAACAATATCTTAAATAAACAAGTATGTATTTATTAGAAACAAAAGGTTATTTAAGGAATGCCTTTGTTTATAATAATTAAAATAAATATATGGGGTCTGTAACTAAAGGAAAAAATAATTGGATATAATTATGGATTAAAACGCAAATTTTGAAAGAGGGTGCAAATTACGAATTACGGGAGAAATGGAAGAAACAGGTTTTTATTTATATATACCACTAAAATGTTATAAATAATTTTTTAAAACTAATACAAAAATTAATTTAATTAAGTAGAAAGTTTTATTACTCTAAAAGTACAAAATATTAATGACATATAGAACTCTTGGCGATGACTTAAATAAATTAATCTTAGGAGGTATAGTTCTATTTAAATCCGTTTAAAATAATCTAAAATTTTAATAGGTTTTTACTAAATACTACAATTAAGTTTATGCACTTTACTATTTTTGGTAAGTTAATTGTTCATTACCACATATATATATATATATATATATTACACCTTTGGTGTAAGTTATGTCCTAAAATACGTGAAAATTAGTGATTTTATGAGGTTTATGAGGCATAAGTTACACCAGCGGTCTTGGCCAATAATCTAACCCAAGCCATTCGAAAGCTCGCGAAAAATGTGAACTTTTGAGAGGTGTTAGATTAAAATCGATTATGGTGTAGTAGCCTTTTTTTTATATTCAATACGTCCGGGTGTTCTATCTCTTCGAGATTTTAAAATTAAGAAATGTAACCAGGGTAGATAAGTTCTAAAGATTAATTTAAACAAAAGTTGTTTGTAATGTTTTTTCAAAAAAATCAACAGATTTTGAGATACATGGCTTTAAAAATAGAAATTTTTCTAAAAAATTGAAAAATTTCCACTTTTCATGGTCAAATAACTCTTAAGCAAATTATTTTTATAATAATAATGCATTTGCTTTTTAATACTGGTTAAATTTCGTAATTTAAATAAATAGCTTAAGTCAATCATTTATACTTTTTAAAATTTTGTACAATTCCAATCATTTAGTTTAAATATAACAAAATTTGTTTGTTAAATATAACAAAATAAATTCGATTTATTAAGTTCGATTCCCGGCGCCATAAATTTTTTTTTATATTTTTAAGTTGCCTCTAATTTAATTTAATTGTATCCTTTATAATATTTTTTCCCGAGCTTATTTACTCATTTTAAAATATTAAAATATTTTAGGAACCATTGGCAATGTCTTGTTAATGGCACACAAAAGCTGCTATTGCAATAGTATTATAATAGTCTTGCCAACACATTGGCAATGTCTTGACAATAGCTGTTTCCAATGTACTGCCAATAGTTTAAATTTTTCATATAATATGTGTAAAAGAGAAGTAGATGCAGTATTAATATATTAATAAATTAGTTCAAACAAAGAAAAATATACACAGTACTTACCAATCCTGTTGTAAGTAAAATGTACTAATATAGTAAAATTAGTAATCCACTAATTACAATTTTCATTATAAATACTGACATCTTTATCTAATAATATGCACCATTAATGAAACATATACGAAAAACTAAGACAATTCTTAATATTATGTAACCTCGTTATGATCATTTAATAAATTTAGGCAATTTTGTCAATTTCTATTGTCATGGGAGATGCGCTGGCCCGTGGCCTAGAAATAGCATGCTCGACTTTTATTCTACTTTATTTAACGTCGCTTTATTTCTTTATGATGCATGTAACAAGATTAAGCAATAATAGACAATTTTCGTAAACAAAATTTCTATTATTTATCGTCATTTTGAAAAAATGTGAAAACTGGGCATTTGAAAGATTTATGCTTTCGATCATTCTGCTGGATTACGAACAGAAAACACTTTCATGTTTTTTTTAAATCTTCGGTTTCATTGTTTTATAATGCATGTAAGGAGATTAAGCAATAATAGACAATTTTCGTAAACAAAATTTCCATTATTTATAGTAATTTGTAAAAAATGTGAAAATTCGGCATTTGAATGCTCGATAGTTTAATGATATTGGTTTAAACTTGTATTTAACGAGATATAGCAATAATAAGCTATTTTCATATATAATTTGACATTATTTATCGAGATTTGGAAAAGTAGGTAGAAAGCTTTGATTGGTATAAGTAATTAATTTTGATATTACTTATTTAAATTAGTTTCGATCAAATAATCGTAAACGATATTTCTTAAACAGCCGTGTAAATTATTCGTTTAAAATTGCTCTATATCTTTATATTAGTGTAAAGACAAAATTATTAAAGAGAGTAAGTAAAATTTTTTTGACATTAAATGTTTAACATTTATTATTTATTTTAAACAATATTTTAATGAATAAATGATTTTACATTCTCATATAAATACTTCAGTAAATTAATATATATTTATAATATATTTATATATTATATTTTATATCTATTTATTATATATTTATTAATATTTATAATATATTTATTAATTTATTAATTTATTGTACACCTGCTGATCAATATATATTTTTATTAGGAGAAAGAACATTTGATCTGTGCGGTAAAATCAGAACATTTGAAAAATTAATCAATAAGATGACTTTCATTTATTTAGAAAAAAAACACATGTAACTATGTAGCTGCAAACCGTCAGTTCAATTGCTTAAAATTTATTTTACAATTATGCAGTGACAGTCCAGCTGGAAATACACTTGACAAATATTTATCACTATTATAAATTGCTGTAATTATTATTTTTAATTTTTATAAAAAGTTTATATTGTTTATAAGCTGTTAAATAAGGTAGGATTTGAAGCAATATTGCAAACTGTAATAATAACAGTTTATAAAGTATAGAGGGTTTATTTTTATTAGAAACAGTATAAAAAAATTTACAAGATTTATAAACTTATATTGATTTTTTGGATGCAGAACGACTTAAAATGGTTTCTTTATTTTGAATACTAAAAAATGATAATTATCATAACAAATAACCATTTGTAAAAATAAATGAACGCTTCAAAATTTTATTTCTAATTAACAAAAATTTAAAATATTTACAAACTTTTATACATTTTTCTCTCTTGCTTAAAAATTCATGTTCTATTACGTCTACAAAAAAATTGATAAATGTTTATAATTTTACTTTTTTGTTCGTCTTACTTAAAATATTTTTTGTAATACTCTCAAATTTTGGCTTATTTATCTGGTTGATATTAGTCATAATGAACTATTTTAAACTTTTATTATGGACACTAATTTCTGCCTGGGAATGTAAATAATTAATAAAAAAAGAGAAATTTACTAAAGTATATATATATATATATATATAAAACTAAGATAACTGAATTAAATTAAACATTCTACTGCTTATGGAGACTCCGTCAATACGCTTTTTCGAGTTTCGAGTAGCAGGCGCACATGCCGTGATGAGAGGTGGCACGCCGCTGGATTGCTACCGATGATATAATATTACGCCACCTAACGAAACTGTATAAAATTAATTATTCACTAATTTACCGACGTAAGAAGCTATCCCCTCCGTCATTTTCAAAATCTAAAGATCATCTCTGATTGGTGGGCGAAAAAAGAAATACGGTTCTATCATTGGTGGGCGATTTGACGCCTGGGCGAAATGACACCGATCCTTTTGAATCGTACCATAAATTTATATTTTATATAAACATTTTTATATATATTACTTAAACTTCGTAAAAAGTTTCTGCAATTGAAAGCACTGAAATCAAACTGTAATCGACAAGTATTTTGAACCATGCAAAAATTTCTACGAATCTGCATACAGATTTTTTTATATGAAAAGTATCTTACACTATTATTTTTCATTTCTGGCCCTCACATGTTTTACAGTAATAATTAAATAATATTCTAATGATATTAATTTGTGCAAAATTAATTTCTGCAATACTAATAAAATGGACATTTCTTTTTTACTCTTTTAAATAATAAAATAATACTTGCACCACCGTTGGTTAAACGCTTCATATATGTGTTAATTCTGACTATATTAACTGATGTTACATTTTATAAATAATTACATACATCTTAGCTTTTATCTTTAATTAATTAATTGGTAAAATCATGTAGATTGTATATCCTTAGTTAAGCGAAATAATAATTATTTTACATAACTACTAAGAAAAACTTGCTAATCAGCGACGGAGGTCATACGATGTCTTGGTAAAGAAAGCACTTGTTGAAAATACAGTCGCTAGTGGTGCTTGTATCAATCGGCCGGGGACGGGAATCAAACCTGGGACCTCCAGATTATGAGTCCGTCGCCCTACCGACCAAGCCATCGCAGGCCTCTTTTAGGAACTTTATTAGATAAAAATAATGATGTCTATTTTATCATTGGTGATGTAGGATATTAAAATTGCCAGATAGTATTGCAATATTTATATATTATTACTCATTGCAGTTTCTTCACGGTATTATATACTTTCATAAATGTAAAGGAATACATTAGTAAGTCAGAATTAACACATATATGAAGCGTTTAACCAACGGTGGTGCAAGTATTATTTTATTATTTAAAAGAATAAAAAAGAAATGTCCATTTTATTAGTATTGCAGAAATTAATTTTGCACAAATTAATATCATTAGAATATTATTTAATTATTACTGTAAAACATGTGAGGGCCAGAAATGAAAAATAATAGTGTAAGATACTTTTCATATAAAAAAATCTGTATTCAGATTGGTAGAAATTTTTGCATGGTTCAAAATACTTGTCGATTACAGTTTGATTTCAGTGCTTTCAATTGCAGAAACTTTTTACGAAGTTTAAGTAATATATATAAAAATGTTTATATAAAATATAAATTTATGGTACGATTCAAAATACTTGTCGATTTCAGTTTCATTTCAATTCCTTCAATTGCAGAAATTTTTTATACGAAATTTTCGTAATATTTATAAAAATGTTTCATTAAAATTCAAAGAAATAGATAAAATAAGGTAGTTAGAAATTAAAATTATTTATTTATCAGATAACAATGTCAGATTGAATTGCAGAATTTATTTATCAGATAACAATTTTCAAAGTTTGATTAGAATAGCACAATACTTGCGGGTTTTGACACCTTCTTGGAAGGTGTTTTCGAATTGAATACTTTCAATTGCAGAAAAATATTATGGAATATAAGTTAGATATAGAAAAGGTGTAATAAAAATATAAATAAGTAGAGAAAATATGGGAAATAGAATCAAAGATATTTTTATCTTATACTTTAAAATTTATCAGACAGATAACAATTTTATTTATCAGATAACAATTTTCAAAGTTTGATTAGAATAACACATATACTTGCGGGTTTTGACACCTTTTTGAAAGGTGTTTTTGATTTGAGTACTTTCAGTTGCAGAAAACAATTATGGAGTATAAATTACTTATAAAAAGGTGTAATTAAAATATAAATAAGTATAAAAATAGAATTATCTTAAAAATGCAATAATTAATATATTAAATTGTTTATAATAGAATTATCTTAAAAATGCTAACACATATACTTGCGGGTTTTGACACCTTTTTGAAAGGTGTTTTTGATTTGAGTACTTTCAATTGCAGAAAACTATTATGGAGTATAAATTACTTATAAAAAGGTGTAATTAAAATATAAATAAATATAAAAATAGAATTATCTTAAAAATGCAATAATTAATATATTTAATTTTTAACCCATTGTATATATCATATGGATATTTGGAAAAGTGTATGTTATTTAAATCGATTAAATTCCCGGGAAAATCAATAACTTGCCTTACACACCGCCGAATATAGCCTACGCGACCGGCTAACTCGACGACTCGACGCGCGAGCCGGCCGCCTAGGCCTCCAGCTGACAATTTTTCGCTAATTTACACGTGCTTGATTTTTGTTTGTCATTTTACGAGTTCATCTAAACTCTATGAATGTGTCGTTTAGCGTAAACAATACCCGTGAATAATTATTATATTTATTAAACGCACAATACTAATTTCTTTTGTAATTTGTCGCATTTTAATACGAATTTAATAATTATTTTTAGTTTTCGTTTTTATGTTTTTCAAAATATTTATTAATAAATCATGAATGTAAATAATACTTCTAATTTATTAATATAGAAAAACCCATTGCTACTTTGTTCAGTCAAACGAGAGATATTTAAATCGATTAAATTCCCGGGAAAATCGATAACTTGCCTTACACACCGCCGAATGTAGCCTACGCGGCCGGCTAACTCGACGACTCGACGCGCGAGCCGGCCGCCTAGGCCTCCAGCTGACAATTTTTCGCTTATTTACACGTGCTTGATTTTTGTTTGTCATTTTACGAGCTCATCTAAACTCTATGAATGTGTCGTTTAGCGTAAACAATACCCGTGTATAATTATTATTTTTATTAAATAAAGAATATTAATATTTTTGACATTTTAAAACGGATTTAATTGTAATTTTTTGCTTCCGCTTTAAAATATATCGAAAATCTATAGCTGTCTGGTTTTGTCTTAAACAATAAACAATTAATTTATTATTCCTTTATTAAATAAACAATCCAAACATTTTAGCCCTTTTCTCTTTTTGAAATGTCTATTTATTCGTTATCTTTTTGTTTCAACTAATATATCTAATTCCTATAGATGTGTAGTTCAATAAAACAATAATTAAGAATAAATAATATTTAGTAGTAATTTATGAATATAAATAATATTTCTAATTTATCAATATAGAAAAACCCATTGCTATTTTGTTCAGTCAAACGAGAGATATTTAAATCGATTTAATCCCCGGGAAAAACGATTTCTATCCATACACACCGCCGAATATAGCCTACGCTGCCGGCTAACTCGACGACACGATGCGCGAGCCGGCCGCCTAGGGCTACAGCTGACAATTTTACGTGTTTTCTGTACCGAGTAAACTTGGTAATCCTGCAACGGGACTCGAGCCGCGAGAAGTTCGTCACTAGTTATCCGAAAATTGCGCATGCGCATGCGCGATTGTATTCTGGTAAAGCGAGAGAGAGAGAGAGAGAGAGTGAGAGAGAGAGAGATGGACGGAGATGGTTCGAGTGAGAGAGAGGGAGAGAGAGGGAGAGAGATGGGAACATGCAAGGCAACCGTGGCCTCTAAATAAAAATATTTTGATTTTTTATCGTCTATGCTTTCCATTGTTGCCCCGATTAAATAAGCTAAGAATGTCGTCATTCTGCAATGCATAAGCACGACTTTTATTATATGTCTTTTATTGATATAAGGCCGGTGTATGAATTATGGTATTTAACGCCATATTGCTACAACCATTTGCGCATGTGCTTCCACGCTAAGTATACAATACAAAGTACAGACTAAGCGCGTCGCGCACTCTAGCGGCGAAATTGGTACTAAGATAACTTTGTCAATAATATAAACTATTTATTTTTTGTCAATATTATGCAAAACGCAAATACAGAAGCACTAGATAATGGTGTAATATGTCTTTCTACAAAGTTCCAGATCAATACAACAAGGACACCCTAAGAAATTTCTGCACGGAAAAATGACTATTTTTTCCGTGCAAACTTTTTTTAGGGTGTCCTTCACATATTGACTTCAAACTTCGTATAAATGCGTATTATGTGATTATCTAGTGCTTCTGTATTTGCGTTTTGCAAATAAAACCATAATTTGTTCATTAAGTGTAATAATGTATCCATCTGACTCGGTCGGTAATAATCTAGTATGGCACCCCCTTAATGAGATCGTAGGCTTTGCAGCACTGATGTTCTATGAAAACCTTATTACCACTGTCACGTAAAAACTTGTAAATTTCCGGTATAACTTTCATCAAGACTGTGTTAGTTTTATTTCTTTTATTAGTGTACATATGCAAGATTTTCCCACCTTTGAATTGACTGAAATTTCTTGTATTAATATCGCTTTCAATATCATTTTCATTGACGTTGGTGGTGCGGAGAACTGAAATTCTTTCACTGAGTTGTCGTGAGATCTTCCGGTTGCATTGTTACATTTTAATATTTATCGAAAGAATAATTTATTTATGGACTTGCATGTGGTGGTGAGAGGGTTTGACGATACAACATAAATTAATAAAAAAAACAGATTATACTTTCTTTGGCCTCTGGCTCTTTTGTTAGTTTATTTTTTTTGACAGTCAATAAATATTACAACAAAATCGAGTGGTAATTTTGAAATGGTTAATAAAATAATAACTAAATTCATGTACGCAATACGAAGATAAAAATTTTTAATTTATCTATGAATTAAGTTAGCTAATACATTAATGATATTCTAATACGGCAGCGCGGTGGACCAAAAAAAATTTTCTTTTCTTTATTGAAATCTGACGCGGAATTATAGATAACTCTAAAGAATTTATACGCTAAGAAATAATTAAATTTATATTTAATTTCTTTTTATTTAATCATTCATCGGCGTCATCCCGGAGGATGGGGCGCACTCATGGATAAGAGTCGGAACTCTTTTATCCGCAAAAAAAAATATAAATTTTCGCAGTTCTGCATATTATGCACCATTCGGGGCCTGTCACCACTAGGGTTACCCAGCTCCTGGAAAAGGAAATGATTTAAGGGTTTATGTAGCGCACCATACTCACTACTGCGACCCTTGAACGAATCAAGATTTCTGCTTCCTTAATACTCTTCAAACCTCTCATTTCGGCTGTTCGGATGATAATATTCAGAACACCAGGCAATAGTGAACGCCCGACTGGATTATCTCGCCGATTGAGATAAAGGATTAAAGATAATCTCGTGCGCGAAGGGCTAATTATAATAACGCATGTGTTAGGCACGCGCAACTAGGTATTGAATTATTTTTTCGTAATCTTTATCTTTGCCTTGTTAGTCATTATAAAAAAAGAAAATTATTGATAAAGAAAGCATAATAATATTTAATGCATTGAATTTATTATAAAAATCTTTAATGTTTTATAATTTCCAAATAAAAAAGAAAAGATACTTAAATTAATAAATATTGATACGCGTGTTATAGGTCTTCTCTTTGTGCGGATCTTCGTACTCGCGCGCGTTTGGTGACCCCGCTGCGAGGTTAGGGGAATTCTGCGTAAATGTAAGGTATTGAAATTCGATAGTATGAATTCGTGAGTGGAAAATTACGAATTAACGCGGATTTCACTTATATATTTACGATACTTTTAATTCGATAAAAAGCACTGTTGCACTATGTTGACTATTTTACAACACCCGTTTACAAGCAACCACAAATCACACCCCACTTCAAAACATCAAAAACATTAACCAAATACAAATCCCTTCAAATTACTTCAGTTTCTCCACTCAAACCTCCAAGATGTTTCCATACATACTCTTCATTAACGCCGCACTTACGATGACACAAGAGAAGGACTTAGAAAAGAAGAATATAGTTAACAGTCATACAAGGAGTTACCCGTGAGAGCAACAGAATTTCCCGTGTTGGCAAACACGAATCTTATATACAGTAGCTTAACACCTGTTACTGACTCGTGCACCAGAGGGAATCGCTACATAGAAAACTGAGATCTCGACGAAATACCCGACAGGGACTACACCTATTTTTGGACATGGAAAGAAAACGAATTTCCGAATGAACCACCGATCCAGAATTCAACATAAATGAATGTATGTGTTGCTTTATTTTCCCACATTCAAGATGAAGCCAGATGCCAGAACAACTAGCAGCATCCCAAAGAATCTGAGGTAATAACATAATAATAACAAAATATAAAAAATAATGATAATAATAATAAATATACATACAAATATTTTTGTATATGCATAAAAATAAATTACTTAGAAAATAACAGAAAATTATCATAAAAGAAAACAAAAAACAACAGAAACAAACACTTTGTAACTGTTTTCACATATTTTTTCTTTTAAAAAAAATTAAATACAGCAAGAAATGACGAATGTAAAATCATTTGATCTAATTGATACAAAATTTATACATTTATATGATAAAGAAAAGCGTGTTTTATGCGCTTAATTTTATTTCTTTATGTAATCTTCAAAAATATTGTTTTGAACATGAAGCGTTTAATAGAAAAAAGTGTTATTTTGAAAGGGATGTTTCATATATTTATAATTATCAAATATGATTGATACATTTAGAAATAATGCTATGAAATCGCGTATGTGCAATTATAAATAGAGCTATGAATTAAATGGTTTAAGTGCGATATATCTAGAAATAGGACCATAAACTTCTAATATTATGAAAAAGGTAACACAAAAATTTCATCCGAATTAGTTTTAAACTTTTTAATATTTTCAATTTTTTTAAAAATTAAGTTTAGCAAATTATTGTCCATATCAATTATGAGTTTAAATACATAAAGTTTTACATCATTTTCATTAAATGTGTAATATTTATCAAATCTTCCATTTTTACATACCATTTTTAAATCAGTTTTACTGTTCTTTTCACTAACACTTTTAAAATATCTAATTATATATTCAATCACTTTATTAACATTATCACAACATTTTATAAGTTGATCAAGCCTCTGTTATATGCAAGGAATCACCAATTTTAATTCGTCAAATGTTACCTTCTGCATGCAACTACTTGGTATATGAACTGATTTTCTTCATTTGTTCTGACTTTCCTCCCATTGTTGGGTTTCCAATTCATCATCGTTACTTTCTTCGTCATGTAGTTTCTCTTTGACGATTATAGATTTTAATTTAAACAAGGATTGATACAGTATTTTATGAGAACTTGTTTTAAAAAAGTTTGTTACACTAAACTGTTTAAATCTGTAACATTCTTGAAGGTACGAATCAATTCCATTATACTTGTTGGTGAATTCAATCCACGAATCCAAATTAAATTTAACGTGGTAAGTGGGGTATGCAGTAGAGTTTTATGATTGGAGAATAGCGGCCAACTGAATTTTCCAATCCAATTAATATACGTTTTGAATGATATTTATTTAAGTTGTATGACGTTATCAAGAGTTTTTTCAGACAGTATACAATGTTCTTCCGTTCAAGTAGCCATATTCTTATTAAAATAGTGCACGAATTTAACGTCAAAGTTTCTAAAAAAGAACTAAGAATACTCAAAGCGACGTAATGCTTTATAAGTGTAGTCCCACCACACATTGCATTCGTACGTCATAGGGAGAAGTAGTCAACCGACCAGTGAGAGGTACAGAGCTATCCCTCTACTATAACTAACGATTTAACTTATCTCTTAAAGGAGGGAGAAATAAAATACTTTTAATTTTTTATCGTTAACGTTCTAAGAAATTATTACGGTTGGTTTTTGTTGCATCCGGTTTATTTCTACGAAATGAATACATTTGGAAGAGAGTAGGTAATTTTATACTTATCGCATAAAAATAGAAAACAATGGTATTGAGATGTAATAGACTGAAGACATACAAATATATTTATACACTATGTTTACTTTATGTAACATTTTTTCGCAATATATGATTGTTTGCATATTCCAAGTCCTGTAGATCGCTCATAATTAAATACCTGAACTCGATTGGATAACTTACAAGGGGAGTACTTGACCTCCGGGAAACGGATCTTATCCTAACTATGGTATGTCTTTTATAATATAAAAATGTAAAGAAGGACAAGTTATCTCTTACCAATGGCCACTTTTACGGGAGTTATTCGACATCTAATATTAATATCAGTAAAAATTACTTCCAATTTGATCGCTTACAACTCGGAAACAAATAGAGATAGGCACTCAAACCAAAAATCAGAAGAAAGTTTTTTTCAAGTAGATATGGTTTAAGAAAAAAGAAGCTCAAATTGCTTAATTTGGAGTAAAGTCATGAAGAAAATAAGAAATTGAAAAAATTTTAACCAAAATTTAATATGAAAAATTTATTGTTTCTTTTGATTTAATAATCATTAATTTCTTATTTTCTTCATAACTTTGTTTCAAATTAAGCAATTTGAGCTTCTTTTTTTCAAACCATATCTACTTGAACTAAACTTTTTTCTGGTTTTTGGTTTGAGTGCCTATCTTTATTTGTTTTCGATTTATAAGCGATCAAATTGGAAGTAATTTTTACTGATATTATTATTAAATATCGAATAACTCCCGTAAAAGTGGCCATTGGCAAGAGATAACTTGGCTTTCTTCACATTTTTATATTATAAAAGACATACCAAAGTTAGGATAAGATTCGTTTCCCGGAGGTCAAGTACTCCCCTTGTTAGTATTATTATTTTTTATTATATTCGAATACAATTTCAGAATTAATTCATCGTTTTTTATTGAATGTGTAGAAAAATTGTTACAAAATAAGAGATAAGAGATCCACCAGTATAATACGCAGTTTCTTTTATTCCTTCGATATGACGAGAAGAAAGTAGGGAGACTGCATAACTAAAGTATGTTCTGTACCCATTTTTATCTATATAGATAACAATCCAAAGCGGTCCTTTTTTTCCATTAATCTGGGAATCCGGTCAGCAGCATATACTCCTGTAGATTTAATTTTCAGTTTTGCAATCACTTTTTGTATTTGCTTTATAACGGGCGCGTGTTCCGAAACGCACAATAGCCCGTATACTCGAAAACCGCGCAATCACGTGATTGCGCGCAACGTCGCGAAGGGCCGCGAGACACCGAGTCTCGAGCAGTCCGTTACGAGCCGTATCGACGAGCGGTCGTGATTCACGTGAAAGAAAGAGCGGAAGCCGTAAGAGAGGCGAGACGTGCGACGAGATCGAGAGCGAGAGTGCACGAGGTGAGTCGAGGCAGCTCCCGGAGAACAAGCCGTTCTGTGGACACGGGTCTGTTCACCTCCAGGACGGATAGCCGCCCGGGACGACTTGCACTCGTCGAAGCTTCGCGAGATAGAAAGAGAGAGAACGGGATTGAGAGTAGCCGTTTCGCCGGCGCGTTCCTGCGCACCAAGTAAGTTGTTTACAACTTGGATCGGGTGGCATCGACTTCTTCCGGGAAGAGCGAGACGCAGTGCAGCAAGCACTGTCGGTTCGAGGGCGCGATTCGCCCAACCAGGCTTCCTCGCGCACGTGGTTAGGTAGATCGGTAACTCGGGTTACCCGATTCCCCGCGTCTCCCCCGTGGGACGTAGGAGCGCACGAGCGCGTGCGCGCGTGTGGATATAGCCGCGACCGGGCCGTGGCGATTGCCTGCGCGCCGTCGAGGTTACGCGTTGTTTCACCGTAGTTCCTAGATGATTCTTATTCTTAAACAACCCAGTATTTGTTAATTGTTTAACACCGTGCGTTATTGAGCGCTACCGAGCGCCTGTACATCTTTTGTATATTCTTTTGTAAATATTATTGTAAATATTCGCCCGTAATAGATTTAATCATAAATTATCATTCTCTCTCGTTGTAATTTGAGTACCCCGTATCCACCTATCCCGCTTACCCAGCCGCCTCCGCGGGCGCGATAACACTTCCGTTGTCGCGCATCCTGAGCGGCCGAGCCTCGTGTTCCTCTACGGGCACGAGCAACCAGAAGCACTCGTCCTTCCTGTTGCTTCCTCAAGTTTGCCCGAGTGCAACTCGGGTCCGATGATTCTCCACGCAGCGGAGAGTCGTCATCGTTGTTAACGGCGCATCGTCACCGAGGTACCGCGGTTGCAACACGGCTAAAGCCCGTGCGCGGTATCGCGGCATCGCAGAACACAGCAGCGTGGCGCGAGGTCCGCGCAGGTAAGTTCTCGCCTTGAAAGCGGTGCTCGATGAGGAGCATACGCTAGAATCGCCCCGTTACAGCTGGCGCCCAACTACAGGTTTCGGGTTGGGATACGCGGTACTTCGTTTCCGGGAAACTTGATTATTTTATTTTCGGTGCTCGACTTATTTGGTGAAATAAATCGCACCTTGTATTTTCTCTCTCCGTTCGTTCTTTTATATCGTTATAGTTCTCGCGCATAAATTACGCATAGAAGCGCTATGGTAATTTAAAATATAAATTAACAATATTAATTTTTGTTAAGTGTTCAATTTATGTGGTGATATAAATCGCACTTAATAATTTTTATTAATACTTGGCGATTATTGTGCGCAAAAATAATTTGGTTTTAGCGCATAAATAATTAATAATTTTCGAGGAAAATTATTAAGCGCCGACATAATTAATTTCTTTTCTTCTCTCCTCTCGCGGATAATAATATTTGAAAATTATTAATCGAATTTAGGCGATTATTTTGCGCATAAATAATTTTTTTTTAGCTCATAAATAATTATAATTTTTGCGAAAAATTATAATCCGCCAACAAAAATTCGAATTTTAAAGCGTAACTAAAATAATAATTTTCAAGCGTAATATTTCGATACCCACGTTAAAATTTAGCTAGCTTAAATTCGGGCGTTGTTGACGCGAGGAGGCACGCGACGCGCGAATGTAAACAAAGCGCCTTGTTTACACTTTCGAACTTTTGTATAAGACACAAAGATTGAGTCGATTTTCAGACTCGTAATTTCTACGCTGTTCAAATATTATTTGAAAAATGATATTTAGAACAGCACAGGCGAAAAATTTTACTTCGACTAGCGAATTGCAGGAAAGTGATTAGAGAATTATTATCCTTTCTTTAAGTAATTGACGAAATTACCTGCAATTCACATATTTTGTTTTGATCATTTAATGTGACTACAATCCTTTTCTTTACTAGTGATAAATAATTAATTTTTTTTTTACACTTTTCAAATGTAAATATAGTTAAAATTTTTCGCACACACAAAATTTTGTTTTTTTTTTTTTTTCTTTCTTGCTAACAATTTGAGAAATTATTTAATTTAATTGGAGAAACTATTTAATTAAATTTTTAAAAATAATTTGAGAAATTATTTAAAAATTGTTTTTTTTTTTAGTTATACTGAAAAATAATTTGTCACTTGATTGTTTGTGGTGTGTATATATACACACGCATATAAGACAACGGGCGCAAAATAGGATATTTTCAACCTAATTTTTTTATTCATTTCCGATTTTGCGCAACTTGGTTGAAGGAAAATATCTTTGTGTCTGTCGTTGTGTGTGAGCGCAAGAGTGCAGATATATAAGCAACATATATTATTATTTTTTTTTATTTATTATACATATTTGCGTGCGCTTTATTAATTTATATACTTATATATTTATATATGTAATATTTTAAAATTTATTAATCTAAGTGTGATTTTAAATTGTAAAAACGGCTAAAGTGTGTCTTTGGATTTTACGTTGTAAATCCGAAAGCACACTAGGTTAACGGACTGGTGTGATTGAAATAAAGCGCGCACACACAACGCTAATAAGCGCATTTGTTTATAAAATTTTGCGAGCGGCTTAAACTAAATAAATAAATAAAACAGCGTAATGGCGAGAGAAACGCTTACTTCCGTGGAGCAATGGTGCTTAGCACTTTCTGAAGACGATCTCGAGGATAACCTCAAAGCACTTAACCTCAACCGGACGGGTTGGAGGTTATCAAAAGTGGAGCGTTTGTATAATTGGCTACTCGGACATTATAGCCAATCAGATTTCGAGGAAACTGAATTGGAACCCGAGGAAGCGCGAATAAAACGCGAACAGCTGCGAAGCGCGTTTATCGACCAAACGTGCGCAGAAAAATCAGGATCGACGATCCTGGAGGAAGGCTTTGATCACGATCGGCCGCATCCAATTCAAATGTTGCATGACGATGCATTAATCACCGTAGTTTATCCAATACAGCAGACGAGTGCTGAGGATAATGCGCAAGTATTGCGAATACAAGCGCAAGAGAGTGCGTCTACAAACGATCAGGTAAATGTGTTACCCACAGTAGATACGCGTAAAGCGGAAATGCAACAAACCCCGAGTACTTCGCGGCAACCGTCAGAAGAACAGCAACACCCACAGATTCCCATGAATTATCGAGAATTCATGAACGAATCTAACCGCAAATATGTGGAGCTGCAAAAGCAAATTGATTCGATAACGAGGTTATTCGAAAAATTTGCAAGCGCGTCGCCCGCGAGTAGTACGCGGATTGACGCGCAAGAAATGCACAATAACGAACTTCCGCACGGTGCAACTGGAAAAGTTGGCAATCGCGTTACTTTTCAAGACACGTACGATATTGTCAATTTACCGCAAAGCAGCCCGATATCGGTAAATCAAACTCACCATTTGTCAGAGTCGAGTAACGTTTGGAGAGGGGGAGACCTTCTCAACCTGGGTGAGAATGCTGCAGGTAACTCGGCGCTAAATAGCGCGAGTAATAGCAACGTTACTGCGACTTCAAAGCGCGATGTTGGCCAAATCGTGCGCAAATGGGGTTTGCATTTTAACGGCGATCGAAGTCAAAGCGTCGACATGTTCTTGACGCGTGTTGAGGAATGTCGCGCGCATAGTAATCTATCAGATAGCGAAGTAATGTCTTCATTATCTGAATTACTCAACGGAGTAGCGGCTGTGTGGTATAGAAACCACAGAAATGAATGGTCGAATTGGTCCGACTTTTGCGAGGACGCTCGCTTAACGTACGGAATGGCAAGCGGCTATCAACAGAGGTTGGTAGCGGAAGCTAATGCGCGCACACAAGGCAAAGATGAGCCTGTGGGTGATTACATCACTTATTTGACCGGTATTATGCGCAAACAAATACCGAGACCAACAGTAGAAGCGCAATTAGATTTATTATATCTAAACATGCTTCCCCGCTTGCGACAGCTGATCAAAAGAACGGATTTTGACAGCGTAAAAAATCTGTTGGTTATGGCAAAGAACGCTGAGCTCAATCTTGAGTACGAGCGCACATACAGGGCTCCGCCGGATCCTGAAGTGTCACTTTTGCCGGAAATGGCGTACCGCGCACCAAAGAGCGCCGCCATAGCAACCAAAGTATCCGCTGTAGTCGCTGAGGACAAAACAGCGGCGCCAACAGAGATCGCTGCACTTCTTACGAAAATGAATGAGAATTTTCAGCGATTTCTAAACCGACAGAAATCGAGCCAAATCCAGGGTAAAGGCCATAATAAAGGTAAAGACAACTCGCCCAGACCGAAAGGCGAACAGGGTAAAGGGGGGCGCGGTCAAGCCAGCAATAAGAGTGCTGAGAGCAAGGGCGCTCCTCCGGAAGGTAAGAGCGAAGAAGCGCGAAAACCTCCCCCGCGCACACGGGATCCAAAAAAGATGAATGTTCGTTGTTTCGTGTGCGATGAGCCAGGACACTTCGCAAGAGATTGTGCGAAGCGGGCGGGAAACGAACGACGGGAAGCGTAGACGAGGTCTCTATGCCCCCGGTAGATTCGTGTACGACCTCAAACGTTAAGACAGAGAGCGTAGAGAATACGCAGCCTCTTTGTGCGAACATTAGTGCGACTAGTGTGGCATCGAGCGTCGATACGCCAACGAACTCGCACAGGGAAACCTACGTGTTACCGCAAGCGTTGCGCGACACGCCGATTACGTCGACCCGAGATCCCAACGACATCGAGGATCGTTGGTGGCTCCAAGTCGACATCGGAGGTTTCCGAGTTAGGTCATTATACGATCCAGGCGCAGCGCGTACGGTTATGGGCGCGCTTGGACTACAAATTGCCAGCGCATGTGGACGAGAGCTCCGACCGAGCAAGGGTCGTGGAGCTCGCGTTGCCGACGGGCATTATACTCCCATCGCCGGATATGTAGATCTGCCTTTTACCGTAGCAGGCGTGAAAAAGGAGGTTACAGTGGCAATTATGCCCGACCTTGATCACGACTGCTATATAGGTACAAATTTTTGTCGTTTATTTGATGCAGTGCATGACCCTAACGCCAACCTGCTTTATTTAAAACAAGCGGAGCAAAGTGTTAAACTAGAAGTAGCTAGTCTCAGCACTTGGGGTTTATTGCAACTATCTGCTATTGGACTCGCGCGAGTTGAGCAGATAGAACGCGACGAAGTAGAGCGTCTGCTAAATCGCGTTTTAACCTCTAGCGAAGCGAAACTCGGATGTACTTCACGGATAATGCACGAGATCGATGTAGGATCCTCGCGCCCCGTGAAACAAAAGTACTATCCGGTTTCGCGCAAAATCGAAGAAGAGATGCATAAGCAGGTCTTCGAAATGCTAGAGGCAGGTATAATTGAACCTGCAACCAGCGGCTGGTCGAGTCCAGTCGTGATGGTCCGCAAATCGAACGGTGCGTATCGATTTTGCGTCGACTTTCGCAAGGTAAATGCTGTCACGAAGCCTGACGCCTATCCATTACCATATATGGATAATATACTTCGAAAATTACAAAAATCAAAGTATATAAGTACGCTCGATCTCAGCAGCGCGTATCATCAAATACCGCTGAAGAAAGAGTCGCGGCCCTTTACAGCTTTTACTGTACCAGGGTTGGGACTATATCAGTTCACGCGCATGCCTTACGGCCTTGCATATGCGCCGGCGACCTTTCAAAGAGTCATAGACTCGATAATTACACCTGAGTTAGAGCCGTGGTCGTTCTCATATTTAGACGACATAATAATCGCTACGGAGACGTTCGAGGAACACCTCAAAATGCTTGAGGAAGTGCTCCAGCGAATAAAGGCCGCAGGTTTCACGATTAACAGGGAGAAGAGCGTCTTCTGCCGAGAGGAAGTTAAGTACCTCGGCGTCCTTGTTAATCACGACGGTTTTCGCCCAGATCCGGATAAAATTGCACCGATAATGCAATACCCGGCCCCCAAAAACTTAAAGCAGCTCCGACGATTCATGGGAATGTCGTCGTGGTATCGCAAATTCCTACCGGATTTTGCGACACTCGCAGAGCCACTTACGCAACTTACGAAGAAGGGGCGTAAATATGAGTGGGGGGAGGAGCAACAAGGGGCTTTTACACAAATAAAAGCGCTCGTGGCTACAGCGCCCGTGCTCCAGCGTCCGGATTTTTCAACTCAGTTTGTAGTCCAAACTGATGCAAGCGACTCAGGCTTGGGTGCCGTACTTTTACAGTACGTAGACGGCGAAGAGAGAGTGCTCGAATTTGCTAGTCGCACTATGACGCAAGCTGAGCGCAATTACAGCGTAACCGAGAGGGAATGCCTCGCTGTAATATGGGCAATACGGAAATTTAGACCGTATATTGAAGGTTATACCTTCCGGGTACTAACCGACCATAGCAGTCTTCGTTGGCTATGCAATTTGCGCAATCCAACAGGGCGCCTGGCGAGATGGGCGCTAGAGTTGCAAGGGCACTCTTTTACTGTTGAACATCGCAAAGGGGCGCTTAATCACGTTCCCGATGCATTGTCGAGAATGCACGAGGACGAAGCGCCCGAGATTTGCGCAATCACATGGGCGAGCGATACGCGCGATACGTGGTATACGCGCCTACGCGAACAAATACAGCAACAGCCGCGAGACTTTCCACGCTATAAAACGATAGGTGGACAGCTGTATATACACCGCCCAAACGAAATACTTCCAGCAGAAATCGACGAGGATGATGCTTGGAAAATTGTCGTTCCAAAGGAAAAGCGACAAGGAGTCATGCAAGAATGCCATGACGAGCCGACTGCAGGCCACTTGGGGCGCGAGAAAACATACGCTCGCGTATCATTATATTATTTTTGGCCTAGAATGTACCGAGACGTACAAGAGTACGTTAAAACATGCATCGTTTGCCAACAATGTAAAGTTGAGCAACGAGCGCCCGCAGGTTTGATGGGGCGCCGTGTTTTTGATCGGCCATGGCAAGTCGTTGCGGCGGATATCATGGGTCCATTTCCCCGCAGTAAACACGGCAAAGAATACATTTTAGTATTCCAAGACCTATTCACGCGGTGGATAGAGTGCGCAGCGATTCGCAAGGCGAACGCGCAAACGATACTAAAAGAGCTTAAAGAGCGAGTATTCTTGCGCTATGGAGTTAGCGAGATATTTTTGTCGGACAACGGGACTGAATTTAAAAATCGTCTTGTCGACAAATATCTTGAAGAGCAAGGTGTGCTCCACACTACTACGCCTCCATATCACCCCCAGGCGAATCCTGTAGAACGCGTTAATCGTTCTCTTAAGACCATGATAAAGTCTTTTATCGAGGAGAGTCACTCAACTTGGGACGAAAAACTACACGAGATAGTTTACGCGTACAATACATCGGTACATAGCTCGACAGAAACGAGCCCAGCGCTCTTAAACTACGGCCGACAGCCTACTCCGCCGTCTTTTATGAAGAGAGCGCAAGATATAGCCGCTGCAAAGCAAGAGCAGCAAAACGCAATCGAGAACTGGAAAGCTAGGATGCGCGTCCTAGCAGACGTACGCGATACAGCAGCTGACTGCGCGAGAAAGGCGCAAGCACGTCAAGCGCAGTATTATGACGCCAAACACCGTTCTCGCGAGTATCAAATCGGAGATACGGTGTGGAAAGTAAATAAAATTCTTTCCTCGGCCACCGAGGGCCGCGCTGCGAAATTAGCGCCTAATTTCGCAGGGCCCTACGTAATTACTGCACGACTTGGTCCGAATACGTACAGATTACTCGATAAAGATGGCTATATCGTCGATTTAGTGCACGTCTCGCAAATAAAGCCATTTGAGACTGCACAAGAAGAAGACGACGTCGAGATCGACGCTCAACCACCGAGGGATGCGAGCGCCGATAAAGCGATGCGCGACCCGCTGATTTCCAGCGAGCGAAAGTCTGCGAGCGCGCAAACGATACTAAAAGAGCTTAAAGAGCGAGTATTCTTGCGCTATGGAGTTAGCGAGATTTTTGTCGGACAACGGGACTGAATTTAAAAATCGTCTTGTCGACAAATATCTTGAAGAGCAAGGTGTGCTCCACACTACTACGCCTCCATATCACCCCCAGGCGAATCCTGTAGAAACGCGTTAATCGTTCTCTTAAGACCATGATAAAGTCTTTTATCGAGGAGAGTCACTCAACTTGGGACGAAAAACTACACGAGATAGTTTACGCGTACAATACATCGGTACATAGCTCGACAGAAACGAGCCCAGCGCTCTTAAACTACGGCCGACAGCCTACTCCGCCGTCTTTTATGAAGAGAGCGCAAGATATAGCCGCTGCAAAGCAAGAGCAGCAAAACGCAATCGAGAACTGGAAAGCTAGGATGCGCGTCCTAGCAGACGTACGCGATACAGCAGCTGACTGCGCGAGAAAGGCGCAAGCACGTCAAGCGCAGTATTATGACGCCAAACACCGTTCTCGCGAGTATCAAATCGGAGATACGGTGTGGAAAGTAAATAAAATTCTTTCCTCGGCCACCGAGGGTCGCGCTGCGAAATTAGCGCCTAATTTCGCAGGGCCCTACGTAATTACTGCACGACTTGGTCCGAATACGTACAGATTACTCGATAAAGATGGCTATATCGTCGATTTAGTGCACGTCTCGCAAATAAAGCCATTTGAGACTGCACAAGAAGAAGACGACGTCGAGATCGACGCTCAACCACCGAGGGATGCGAGCGCCGATAAAGCGATGCGCGACCCGCTGATTTCCAGCGAGCGAAAGTCTGCGAGCGCGCAGCAAAATGTAATTGCGGATACACCTGCGCGTGTATCAAACAGCGAGCGAAGTGTCAACGTGCAGACGCGGGCACGATGTTCGGGAGACGCTAATCCTGTAAAAACACAAACGAACCCCAAGCGAAGGGGGAGACCGAGAAAGAATACGATCGTTGTAAAAAGGACCGGGAAGTCCCCCCGCGTTAACAGTACGAATAAACCGTCCGAACCGATAAAAAGAGGCCGCGGTCGTCCGAAAGGTTCGCGAAATAAAAACGTTCCGGTTAACGTAACAGATTCGTCGCGAAAAACGCGAAGCGCGACTAAAAACGACGTATCCTAATAATCTTCCTAACCTTCCTTTCTGTTTGTTGTGTTGTAGTATGGAACAACCTGAGATGGAGGCGCTCATCGAGCGCATCCGAAATGTGCTCGACGGCATCGGCAGCCCAGCCGACCAAATCGTCGCCATCCTTGCGCAGGCTATGAGAGAGCCTGCGCCAATCGCACCACCGACCACTCCGATGACAGCCCCGCCTACAGGAACCCTCTGGTTCCTTTGGGCTGAAGACACCGAGGAGGAAGAGGGAGAGCAGGCCACGCTCGAGGAAGTCACCGAGGAGGAGGCTCTTCCCGTGTCGACAACGGAGGGAGAAACGGGGAGCGAGGCCGATAGCCCCGGACCGGCGGGAGCCTACAGCCCCGAACTACGCCGCCCAAAGTGCGCCAATCCTTCCCCCGTGCCAAAACCAACTCCTTCCTTGGAGGAATACTGGCAGGAGATTATGCCCGACACGGTGGAGGCGCTAAAAACCACGGAGGAGTCGGAGGCTCTCCTCAAACATGCCTTCGGCAAGTTCCGCGAAGGCATGAAGCGGTATGGCGCCGCCTTTGAGTCACGCGCGGGGCCTTATTATGCGCTCTTGTCGGATCGACAGGACGAAATGCGCATAATAAAGGCCGACCGAACGAAGCGCACCAAGGAGCGCCAGCGGCAGGAGGCCGCACGGCGCGAAATGGAGCAGCGCTTGGCCGAACAACGCCAAGCTGAAGAAAAAGTGCGTGCTCTTAAGCAACAACTTGCGGAGCAAGAGCGCATCGCCGAATGCGCCCGAAGGCGCGTAAATCAGCTGGACGCCGGAAGGACAGCGCCCAGCGCACCAACGACACCGAAAGTCACCGGCGCGATACCCAAGAAGACCACAAAGAAGTGTTCTATATGTGAGCACCCAGGGGTATCGCGCAGTGACCGATGCCCGAACTGGGAGCGGCACTACCAGTTCCCGAACCCCTTCAAAAAGTAAGAAGTAAGAGGGGAGCTACAGCGTGTTACAAGGGGTCACACGCCTACACCTTGCCAGTGTACATATGTACAGTTTTGTATAAATTTTTTTTTTTTTGTACAGATAAGCCCTATTAAAGGCCCAGGGCCCCTTTTCCAAAAAAAAAAAAAAATTCACGTTGTTTAAACCTTGATTTATCCTGAGTGTATTCCGATTTATCAAGACCTCCTTAAAATCCTATGATCCAACGTCGCGATAGTTGTTTTCTTCGTAGTTTTTTTTTTAGAGTCTCCTATTCAGGGTATAGTCGACTCTGGAGGGAGGGTATAACGGGCGCGTGTTCCGAAACGCACAATAGCCCGTATACTCGAAAACCGCGCAATCACGTGATTGCGCGCAACGTCGCGAAGGGCCGCGAGACACCGAGTCTCGAGCAGTCCGTTACGAGCCGTATCGACGAGCGGTCGTGATTCACGTGAAAGAAAGAGCGGAAGCCGTAAGAGAGGCGAGACGTGCGACGAGATCGAGAGCGAGAGTGCACGAGGTGAGTCGAGGCAGCTCCCGGAGAACAAGCCGTTCTGTGGACACGGGTCTGTTCACCTCCAGGACGGATAGCCGCCCGGGACGACTTGCACTCGTCGAAGCTTCGCGAGATAGAAAGAGAGAGAACGGGATTGAGAGTAGCCGTTTCGCCGGCGCGTTCCTGCGCACCAAGTAAGTTGTTTACAACTTGGATCGGGTGGCATCGACTTCTTCCGGGAAGAGCGAGACGCAGTGCAGCAAGCACTGTCGGTTCGAGGGCGCGATTCGCCCAACCAGGCTTCCTCGCGCACGTGGTTAGGTAGATCGGTAACTCGGGTTACCCGATTCCCCGCGTCTCCCCCGTGGGACGTAGGAGCGCACGAGCGCGTGCGCGCGTGTGGATATAGCCGCGACCGGGCCGTGGCGATTGCCTGCGCGCCGTCGAGGTTACGCGTTGTTTCACCGTAGTTCCTAGATGATTCTTATTCTTAAACAACCCAGTATTTGTTAATTGTTTAACACCGTGCGTTATTGAGCGCTACCGAGCGCCTGTACATCTTTTGTATATTCTTTTGTAAATATTATTGTAAATATTCGCCCGTAATAGATTTAATCATAAATTATCATTCTCTCTCGTTGTAATTTGAGTACCCCGTATCCACCTATCCCGCTTACCCAGCCGCCTCCGCGGGCGCGATAACACTTCCGTTGTCGCGCATCCTGAGCGGCCGAGCCTCGTGTTCCTCTACGGGCACGAGCAACCAGAAGCACTCGTCCTTCCTGTTGCTTCCTCAAGTTTGCCCGAGTGCAACTCGGGTCCGATGATTCTCCACGCGGCGGAGAGTCGTCATCGTTGTTAACGGCGCATCGTCACCGAGGTACCGCGGTTGCAACACGGCTAAAGCCCGTGCGCGGTATCGCGGCATCGCAGAACACAGCAGCGTGGCGCGAGGTCCGCGCAGGTAAGTTCTCGCCTTGAAAGCGGTGCTCGATGAGGAGCATACGCTAGAATCGCCCCGTTACAGCTTCATATACACGTTTTAAGAATTTTTCAATGTCATACATATCATCTTCATCTGCTGCATTAACTTCTATATACTAATTATATACTGTACGATTAACTCTAAAAATGCGACTATTGAATCTTCGATTTCGCATTGCTTCATAAAGTCTTTCTTTATAATTTTCTCCTTTTTCTAAGGAACCATCTGGTTGTTTTTAACAAGTATACTTGATTCAGTGTACATACGAAGCGTTTATCTCTAACAACCATTTGATGATGAGACATGTATGAAATGCTTTGATGATTATATTTCAGCTCTTTAAATGACGGTGACAACATTTGTTCAACGTACATAACGTCACAAGCTAACACCTTTTCAAGATTTTCCTGTTTCTCGTGTTCACGAGAATAACGCCAACATTGCTCCATCTTATATCATGATAATAATTCAATATATATTGATTGCACCATTTGATATCTAACCGTAACTCAGACTTGATGAGCCAATGGCAAAACACTTATTCACTTAAACAAATTACTCCACTTCCTAAGGAATGATGGTGTTGTTTCAGTTACATAAAACTTGTATATCTACGATGTAATCGTCGACTGTAAATTGTGATGTAGAATCTCCCGTTTTTATTCACTCATCCGCTACACGACTAATAGAATATTTTGCTGTCGATTTGGTTAGAGCATTTGCATGAGCTAGTATTCTACCAGGACTTAGATGAACTCGACGAACGATAAGTGAAGCATCCTTTATATGAACATTAAATTTATCGTTTTTAGTGGCATCGATTAGACAAAATGTACCTTTACTACATACTACAAGCATATACTTAGTTCTACACCGTTAAGTAAAAATTTATTCTGATTAAATAGATTGTAGAGCAAATGACCCATCATATCTACCATTTTTTCCCACCAGTAAAATATTGTCGATTCCAGAGTTGAGCATTATCCGAATTAAAAATTATTTATTTATTCATCTAAATAAAATTTTATTCTTATTCGTATTATTCGTTATTTGCGTTATTCGTATTTAATAGAAACCGTTATTTGTTTTTCTTTCTATTCGTTATTGGCGATATCTACTATCTGCAATATTCGTTATTCGTCATATTATCTAAATGATTGTACAAAATTCAAACAAATATTAAATAGGTGTATAAGAATAAGCGCCCATAATAGTCGTTTTCGATACAAGTGTGAAAGCGTTGGTTTTCAAACGAGTGCAAGTTTATCAGAACAGGGGTACGTAGGTAACACACGCATGAGTGAAGTACCAGCTTTCACACTTGTAATAACAATATTTTTTGATACCATGGATGAAAATACAATCTTAAGGGGCTGTCGGACTCAAAAAACGGCCATTTTTTATATTTTTTTTATAAACAAAAGAATAAATTCTTAGAAAATCCTGAATGCCATCCCTTTAGTTTATAATTTAATTATGATATTTACGTTGAAAATTTATGCTTTTTTTGACTAATAATTACCGACCAAAAATTGCTTATTTAATTATTATTGAAAAAAAATCATTTTTTTTTAATCGAAACGCTATGCCCTTGCTTCTGTTTTAAGCTGCCCTTATGAATGATTTCAGATTTTTAATTTAATATTTTCAGATTATTTGCAGATTGCACTCGAGGCGAAAAACTCCATTTTACGCACTAACGAAATGTACTATTATTATCTAAGTATTTAAGTAAAATAAGTAAATAAAGTATCTAAATAAAATTCTGATACAAAAAGATAAATATCTATTTTAGAAACGAATATTTGAATATCGAATATAGAATTACGAATAAATGAATAATTGAATAGCCGAATTACAAATAAATAGATGTAAATAACGAATAACTATTCGAATAAGATTTTAGTTGAATAAATTTATTCGTAGAAAATTGCGACGCTACTTTTCGTCGGGAAGAATTTAATTAGATTAAATTATAACCCGGCGGAGGTTCCGTCGTAGCGACGTTGAAAATGGCTAGATATCGCCGATTTGTATTTAATTGGGCGCCTGGCGATATTTAAATAAAAATGAATAATTACTTTACAACACTACTCGGCAACCCGGCAAATCCTCACCTCGACTCCTCGTCACAGAGGGAATCCCGACGGCTGACCACCTCGGAACCGGTGGCTTTCAGAGTAAAGGAAAATTACGTAAAATAACACTCTCAAATTCTATAATTCACCACAACTAATATTTATTCAAAAATCCAAAGAAAATTATAATTTCCGGCACCGACACAATAATGAACGCGACTCGCGACCGGCTCACACACACGTGCACACACCCACTCAACTTCCGTCCGTCCGGCAAATATATATAACAATATTATATTTAAAATAATTCGGCCGCCCGTCGGGCTAACCGTAACTTTTACTCGCCTAATTAGCTTCTCAACTCCAAAACAACTCCACTCACACCTCGACTACAAACTCTAACGCTACTCTACTCTACTACGAAAAATGGCTACTTCGCCTCTAACTACAAAACTACAACTCTGCAAAAATCGACTGCCTCGTCGGACGATCGGGTAGCGAATCCTCGAGACCGGCTTCTTCATCCGGCTCGCGGCGTGGCTTGATCTCCAAAATTAAGGATTTTCCTCCCCACCCTATCACTATCCTGCTCTATCTTACTATATTCCTTATCTACCGGCGTTGATTAGGGTGGTTGATTGCGTGATCGATACGCGTAGTCAGCCTTGATCTTATTTCCGTCAAGGCCGATTACCCAATAATAGTGGTTTACGTCACCACCAACCTGTTCATTATTGGGTCGATCACGCAACCAATCATCCCCGACACTCGGAAGGCGCGCATTACAAATAATGAATTATCATATCGGTAACCCAGTAGGTGCTGCCGCCCCGTGCCTACCGGCTATATAATTACTACTAACTGTCCCGACACACTCATACATCAATTAATATTTAATTCCGACTACTAGTTACAACTATATACATGCTATAAAATTAATAAACATCGCCCCAAACTCTACCGACGGATCTACGTATTTGTTATTTAAAATTAATTACGCTACTAGTTAAAATAATTAATTAAATAATATACGTGTGCGCGCTCCGTCTATATCTATATATATACATTCTAATATGCCGCGGTATACCGTATAAATTAGGTATACCGCGACTCCTAATCTTCTCGCGCTCCCCTCGCTCCGCGCGCTCCCACCCATTATCCCACTACGGTTGCTCACTCGAGCATCTTCGCGCGCGCAACACTCTCGCTGCTCGAGTGATCCCCCCTTCCCGCGCACCTCGCCTAGTGCCGCACGATCGTCGCCGTCGGTGCCGCGTTCCCCGGTATACGGGTGTAAGGTGGGGGAGCACCCTGGCTCTCCCGACTACTAGCACGCAGTTCGGGCGTGCGCGCCCCCGTGCGCCATCTCAGCCATCGTCGTCTGCTGAGCACGTGTGACGGTTGAGGTTAGGACGCCGCCTAACCTCCCGTCTTGTTGTCATCAGCAGCGGATACGCCAGGTATCGTGAGACGACCTGGGCTCAGTCCTTGGCTCACGATACCTCTCGACCGTGGTCTCGGTCGTAGTCCGCGTACTACCGTCGGGTATCGGTCGCGTCGTTCGTCGGCTCCGTGCTAAAACATACCCATACCGTGGGTATCAATACTTATTTAAAAGTGCATCGGTGCACTTCGGTCCGCCTGCGAGGGATTCGCTACCTGCGACGCGATCGCGAACTAACGTAACGTAACAATTATGCATGCACATGACTTGTAAATACAAGCCATGTGCATGTACTTGTGCGTTGTATTTTACAACGTCACAAAATATTTAGATAATTATTCGTTTCATTTTATTCGTTATTCGTATTCGAATAATTTTTGCTCAACTCTGCTTAACGTTACCGATATCTGTGGGGATGTGTGTATGTGTATTATACACCGTTTACGCGGCCCCACACGTCCGCGTTGCCAGGTCGAGAGGATGGAGTGCGAGGTAATAATCTACAACAAACGTATAGTTAATAATTGCTTTATTTGGCTCTCGTCCGCAATAGGCGGACTCATGCGTCGAAGGTTCAGACGCGACTGACTCTCTATCGCGAGTGTTGCGATATTACTAGTTCCTCGCTTAACTACAGATGCGCCCTCAGGCGTTACATTGTGGTACTAAGTCGCTAGGGCCGCCTGCCCACAGTGCTCCCCCCTAAATGTCGACCTGCATGAAATGCAACAAGGTCGAAATTTGACTGAAATTCTTGTGAAAGAAGGCCCTAAGAGTCATTTATTCTTTTTACAAAAGTAATTAACAGTCATTAATCACAATACGCTTAACAATAATAACCGTTTTAAAGATTCTGAAGTAATTAACATTAGTTCTAAACATTCGTCATTCATTAACGCTTTACAACTAGTTAAACAATCGCATATTCTTAACTGTGCGTTGAACGCAAATTCTAGAAAATCCAGATTAAACAATTTTGCTACGGTATAAACGCACACTTTATTTAAGGTCTTCTTCCTCCATGCTAAACATAATCGTGCGCAATGAAAAATCTTTACGTGATTAATGCTACTACTGCAGTTGTGCAGTTCACAGTTTCTTTACATTGTTAATTAAATACAATCGCTTTTTTTGAGTGCGGTGTCACAGCTAAATCTGTCTATTTCTATTCTAAATGACTCAAAATGTTAACCTATTGTTTGTCTCTTATCGTAACCAAATATCTACTGAATAAAGCACGGGCTTACCCTACGCAACGTAAATAGCGAGGTACCGATTCTCGTAAACATTTTCGTTACTGAGATCTTTACTATCGAAATTATATTGTTATACTATTCTTGTTACACTCAGTCTTACTAATTATGTATCACAGTTTTTCCAGTCTTTGAATTAAACGCTTTTTTGCAGTATTCGTGAATGCGCGAGATTCTATACGATTAATATAGTCTGTCTTGTTTGCATTGATCATAGTTTTCTTTTAATAGTTTTTTTTCCTAAAACAGTCTGAACATAACATTCTTTCTTATTTTTACAGTAGGTACGCGTGACTCTATACAGTCTATATTATCAGTCTTTCTGTTTCTTTTTAAAATACTAGGAATAAATTTTTTCTTTTTTATCACAGTAGGTTGCAAATTTGCAAGCGGTTCCGCGTTTCTTTCGTTCGAATCAAAAACTACATTTCGCGGTTGACTCGTCTTCGCGTTATCTACTAAAATTTTATTTTTTACTACATTTTTATTTCTATTTCGCATGATATCCGCTGATTTGCGTGAGTCGTTATTAATGGAATTATCTCCGTTCGTTAAAATATTATCTGATGCTCTCACATCATGGTCATAAGCTGTACTGTCGTTGGCCTTTCTTTGCGTGTTAACTGCTAATTGATCGTCAACACTATTCTCTTTATCCGCTTCTGCGTGAATTTGCGCTGTGGTAATTATAATATTTGCGCTATTGCCAATGACAGTATCGCTTTGATTATCAAAATTTCTGACGGTATTATCATCGTCGTCATCAATATGTTTATTCTGATTGATAACATCATTTTTATCATTGTCAATGTCATTTTGATTGTTTTTTACATTGTCTGTCACCTCAGCGCGAATGAAATATGCTGGCTTTAAGTGTTCGGCATCTACTACTACGTTTTGACCATTTCTTTCGATCGTAAAAGTACGTCCGTTTTCGGATCGATCAATTACCCGATGTGGTCCCGTTTACGGTCTTTCTAACGCTGGCTTAATACGTTTAGTTAATTGTAAAACGTGTGTGCAGGATTTCAAGTCTTTATATACGAATGGGCGCGATTTATTTTTGTGTTTTACCGGTACGGCCCTAACTCTTCGCATGTAGTCGCAGAATTCGTTCAAAAACGCGCTATTCTCGGCTTTGAATTCGTCGAAGACGCATAATTCTCCCGGAATGCGCAGAGACTTTCCGAATACGAAATCTGCTGGACACGCGTCCGTTTCTAATCTAACGCGCGTTCTGAGGCCTAGTAATACCGTCGGAAGTATTCTTGCCCAATCTGCATTATCTGCGTGGCACATTATCGCCGCTTTGAGGTCGCGGTGCCATCTTTCTACCATACCGTTAGACGCTGGGTGATACGGTGTAGTGCGAATTCTTTTTATGCCCGTTAATTGTAATAATTCATTAAATAACCTAGACTCGAATTGTTTGCCCTGGTCAGAGGTTATATTCGCTGGTGCGCCATACCGCGCTATCCAATTATCGTAAAACGCTCGGGCCACTGTTGCTGCCGAGGTCTCGTATAAGGGAATCGCCTCAGGCCATCTCGAGAATCTATCGATCATGGTGAGGATATATTTATACCCATTGCAGGCGCGTAAAGGTCCTACTAGATCTATATGTACGTGCATAAATCTTTCGTCTGGTGTGATAAACCGCTCTGGCATAAACTTATTATGCCTCGAGATTTTCGAACGTTGACACGAAATACAGTTTTTACACCAGCGTTTAATATCTTTGCTAATCGCCGGCCAAACATAGTGCTGTCTAACCATCCTATCGGTTGCTATGGCGCTCGGATGTGCCGGATCGTGAAATAATTTAATAATTTCTTCGCGTAAGGATTTCGGAACGTAAGGACGCAACGAATCACCTGACGTATCGCAGTAGAAGTCTAAATGGTTACTCCCCCACGTTAGTTTCTTTAATTTCAACGAGAGTGTGGGATTATTAAGAATCTCCTTTAACTCATCGTCTTTTATTTGCTCTTCGCGCAATTTTTCGAGGCTAAACACGGTCGGAAACATAAACGCGTCTACTTGAGTTTCTTTATCGGCAACGTTTTTGTCGACGGACGAATTAGCATCATTCTTTGTGATTTGAGTGTGATCAGTACTCGCGTCAACGCGTGATAAACTATCCGCCACCGAATTATCGTCACCTTTAATATACTCAATTCGCGTGTCAAACTGGCTGATATATGCCAACTGACGCTCACGTCTGACCGGAGCTTTATCCGTATTTTGTTTTAACGCGTAAATTAACGGTTTATGGTCCGTTAGAATGACAAAACTCGTGCCCTCAACGAAATAGTAAAAATACCTAATGGCTTCATAAATCGCTGTTAATTCGCGATCGTAAGTTGAGTACTTAGCTTGCGCGTTATTAAATTTTCTTGAGAAAAAGGCTAATGGTCGCCAATTCCCGTCTATTTTCTGCTCTAGAACGGCTCCCATTGCTACATCCGACGCGTCAGACACTATGCGCGTTTCCGCGTTCTCCTTCGGAAAAGACAAATACGAGACGTCAATCAAACTCTTTTTTATTCTATCGAAGGCTTTAACATCTTCTTCGTCCCATTCAATTACTCGTTTGTCTTTCTTTTTAGAACCGTTTAAGTGCCGATGTAACGGACGTTGTTGTTCCGCGGCACGTGGTAGACTTTTCCTATAAAAGTTCACCATACCTAAAAACCTTTGCAATTCATTGACTGTGCGCGGTCGCGGAAACTCAGAGATGCTTTTTATTTTCGCGTCGGTAGGCTTAAATCCGAATTTATTGACCTTATATCCCAGAAAATCGAGTTCTTTAACCCCGAACGAACACTTATCGAGATTCAATTTTAAATTCGCGTCTCTCAACCTTTCCATTACTACTTTTAGATGGTATTTGTGTTCTTTCTCGTTCCGCGAAGCTATTAAGATGTCGTCTAAATAGACGAAAAGAAATTCCAAGTCACCCAACACTTTATTAATGTATCGCTGGAATGTTTGACCCGCATTCCTGAAGCCGAAGCCCATAGCTAAATACTCGTAGAGCCCGAAGGGTGTTATGATTGCGGTTTTTTTCACGTCCTCCGGCGCAATCGGTATTTGGTGGAACGCCTTGTATAGGTCTAGCGATGTAAAAATAGTTTTGTTATTTAGAAAATTCGGGAAGTCATGTAACTGCGGTACGGGGTAACGATCCGGAATGGTTATTGCGTTGAGTTTACGATAATCTCCGCATAATCGCCAATCTCCGTTTTTCTTCTTTACCATGTGTATTGGTGACGCCCACGGGCTATCAGACGGTCTACAAACACCTGCTTTACACAGTTTCTCTATTTCTGCTTTAGCAGCTCTTGTTTTTTCTGCATTAAGCCGTCTAGCCTTGTGATAAATAGGTGGGCCCTGAGTCGCGATGTGATGCTCTATTCCGCATTCTGCGAGTTTTACAGGTTTATCTAAGCCGATAATTTCCGGGAATTTATTTAATATTTCCGCATATTTGTGATCGGGGCTCACTATTGAGATTGCGTACACGTTCGCGCTTCGCGTATTACCGCATACGTATTCCTCCGTGTCACCTTTGACCAGCCTGCCTAACTTTAAGTTGGGAATCAGGTAGTGGTGTACGATCGCGTCACCCCCGAGTATTGGGTAAGGCACGTCGGCTATTACGAATTGCCAATCGATTGCCTTTCTAAAACCGAAGTCTACAGTGCGCTTCGTAAAACCGTAAGTCTTTATTCGCGTATTATTTGCCGCGTGCAACTGAAGTGCTAGTGGCTTTTTCTTACATCCCGCTGGTCTTGGTACGACCGAAATTTCAGCACCCGTATCTATTAAATATACATCGCGCGTATTTTTATCAGTAACATGGAGACGAATTGACGAGCTTCCCGGCGTTTTTGCCTCCGCGACGCCGGGAGCAATTAGTTTTCCGAATTCGTAATCGCTGCGACGGTTTTTTCGCCCGTCTGTCCCGTATGCTTATTCTCTTTATTCACGTCCCGTTTATTGTACGTGCACCCGGTTGTGCAATAACGAGATTTCTCACCGTATTGATAGTGACCTTTGCATATCCAATTGCGCTTCGGCGATTTACTCCGATCCTTTCTCCCGTTGTTATCATTCGGCTGGCTACGCGATCTACCGCGTCCGCGCTGGAACTGACGTCCCTGATTTGGCTTTTTATTGCCATTTTCCCGATTTCTAACACTCTCGCGGTTGGCGTTGTTTTTATCTACATGCACGGCCGATACCTCGGGTTCTGATACGGAGATATCAGATATAGCATTGATCGCATCCACGCGTTGAGAATCTCTTTGAAAAATGTCGAAGATCGAATCGGCCTTTTCTAAAATTTTTACTTCGTCGCCCTTAGACAACTCGTCTTGAATATGCAACGCGATATTAGTTGGGATTCTATTTGCCCATAATTTGATAACTGATTTTCGCGGCATTAACTCGCTCGCGGCGTCAACTAGTTCATTGAAGTACGCGGAAGGTCTCCTATTTTTCAATTTAGCATCTGTCATAAACCTATTCAATTTCTGTTCCGGAGTTTCCGTGTATTTCCGTAAAAATGCTATTTTAGCTGCTTGATATTTATTGTCTGCCGGCAGAGCTTTCAGAATGTCGAGGTTTTCGCGAGATATTTCGTCGCCTAAATTCTTCAATAAATTAAAATATTTAACTTTGTCAGAAATGATGTTATTGTCCTCGAACTGCGATTCTAGCATGGAAAACCATGATACTGGCTCATGCCGCCAAAACGATTGAAATTTAATATTAATTGACCTTGATCTGTGAGCATTAGATTGTAAGTTATTATTAAATCTTGGAAAATTACTTTCTTGTGAACCGCGTGCAAATTCTATACTATTTAGTCCGAAAGTAAATAAACGTTCGTCGTTATGTCCTTGTGATTGTCTAGTGTTTACATTTGGTAGGCCTAATCCGTCTCGATTATCCGGTAAACTAATGTTTGGTACTTGACTAGCTATGTTATTGTTTGACCTTGCGTGAAGTTGTTGTTCAACTAAGCGCGTTAATTGCTCGACTTTGTTTCGGAGTTCAGTGTTTTCATTACGTAGGGTTTCTAAATTTTGATTATCGGGTTCTATTTCCATATCGGTGGAATTATTATTTGCGCCCGAATTTATCGCGTTTTCCATTTTCGCCGGTCTAAATTGCTTGCCGTTACGAAGATATGAATTACTTTCTTTTTCTAATAATGGCTGTGGCCACTCGTATGTTCCTACAAAACCTGACTCTTTTCTACGTCTTTTCGTTGTGTACATGAGTTTACAGGATTGCCCTACGGGTATATCGCAGATACCATAATCTTCGCTGTAAATCTAATTATTACTCATGTACCTACGCGCTTGTTTCGCCTGACACTAGCTATTCACTCATTTTCGCATTGCTGCGCAAGCTGCCTGCTAGTTACCAAACTATAACAAGGTCGCGACCTTAGCTGAATGGCACAAGCTACGGCCTACACCGAACAACTCGCGCCGCAATGTCGAAAATTCCTAATCCCGTACGAATGATCGCGGCGAGCATTTGCTGCTCGTTCTGCGTTTTTCTCGACATTTATGGACGTGTGCATTAATTTGCTACTACCCGCCCAATAACAAGATATCGATCTTAGCTGAGCGCGCGAAGCCACGGTCTGCACCGAATCTCTGCACACGCGTTCTTACTTTGCATCATTTTATGCATTAAACCAGCTACTTTCAATCGTACGTTTGTGTGACACCGTCGTAAAGTTACTTAAATAAAAATTATAAAATCGCGTAATTTTTCTTGATGAAATTATCCGGTGTCCTTGAACTTCGACTGAATTTATTTATTTATATTTCTTTACTAATTAATGACCATCGCCTCAATTTATTCAATTCTCGCGAAGGCGATGGTTTTGACCTTGGTGCAGTTATATTGATGATAACGCACCATGAGGTCTTGCCTTTATACCGGTCGATCAATTTTTCGTCATCGGCCGGTTCGCAATTTACGCTCGCATTATACCTCCATGACGCTGTCTGTGAAAGAAGCGATGCTCGAAAGTCTGGCTGTCCTCGTTCCTCAGCTTCTGCGACGTAGGCAGTATCTCGCCGCTGTTGGACTCACTAAATGGCGGTCGGCACGCTGCGTACCGATCGATCTCGTATCGGCCGCTGGCTCGTCCGTTCGGTGTGTCCACGCCGCTCGTGCTGATTAACAGTCGGGGTCACCAGTTGTGGGGGTTCTTCGTCGGGGTCACCAGTTGTGGGGATGTGTGTATGTGTATTATACACCGTTTACGCGGCCCCACACGTCCGCGTTGCCAGGTCGAGAGGATGGAGTGCGAGGTAATAATCTACAACAAACGTATAGTTAATAATTGCTTTATTTGGCTCTCGTCCGCAATAGGCGGACTCATGCGTCGAAGGTTCAGACGCGACTGACTCTCTATCGCGAGTGTTGCGATATTACTAGTTCCTCGCTTAACTACAGATGCGCCCTCAGGCGTTACATTGTGGTACTAAGTCGCTAGGGCCGCCTGCCCACATATCGCGGTCCGCTAGCTTAGGTTTGCTGTAAGGAAAAGGGAAGGGAAGGAAGGGAATCAGAATCCCGCATACACTAATTTCGGTATACGGCGGTACCACCAGCACCGGAGATAATTAAATCACCAACCTCTGTCTGACGATGCTCGGATGCACGTCCCACAAATATGCTCTCTCTGTCGCTCTTTCGCTCAGTCACTCTCGGTATGTAGCTGCAGGTTTTCGATATCACCAGGTTACTGGTTAAGACGCCGGTCCGTAGAGCTCTGGCTCCCGTAACTGGCGAGAGTCGTGACTCGGTCTGCGCGCAAGCGCAGAGCTCATTCTGGGCGGGCCGAGTGCAACGCTATCGTGCACCGATCGCGCACCCACCTCTTCGCCGGGACGCCGCAGCTGATAATTCTTTAAAGTAATACTTTCATTATTATTAATACCTGTCCGTCAACTAATGAATTTGGCGTGAGTTTCAGGCTCGACATCGACTTTGTTACTGTGCCGCCAACCTCGCTACCCGGAGCCGCCTTGATTCTCCTTTCCTTGTTGACACTGTACTCCAAGGTCGCCACAGCTGTTAATCTACACCTCCATGTAATTACTTATGTGTCAGAGTTACGCTGATGTGCGCGTTTATCTATATGTTATTTTTATATTAGATATACACTATGTTTGTGTATACAACATAACCTCAATTCTACCTTTTGTCTCATAACATACAGCTGTCATATTAGGATATGGCTGTAATATCAAGATACAGCTGTATGTGCCTCCTTGTATTCTTGTCCTCCATACCTATAACATATACTAACACCGATGGTATTATTTCCACAGCGGGCTGGCTACTTGCTTACTGACTCGGACTTCATAGATCATAGATAACACTTTTCGCCCTGGCTGCTGATAACTTTCAGATCAGCTTATCGGTGCTTGTCAGGTTATTGAAAACCCTTGAGCTGGACTGATGTTCTAACCTCCCTCAACAGGTGTCTGGACAGCCCTGGATATGAGCTGGGTTTTCGGTAGCTGTTCCAGCTTACCCATTTCTAGTGCCAGTGTGTTTGTGATGCTTGTGAAGGGTTATTCGAATTATGAGGGTAGCCAGATCTTAGTTACACTGCGAGTGAAATAATCCGCAGGACACCATTGGTAGTGACAGAGGAGAATTTAAACAACGGAGAGGTGACAGACGAATGATCCAGCGAAAAAAGGAAAGAGTGAACGAAATGAGGAGAAAGCTGTGAGACGGCATTAGAGATAGAGGCATAATGAAGGTTTGAGTTGATGAGTGGAAAAGTATGTTACAGATGATGGTGGGGGTCTGGCTCCCAGTCTCATATTTTTAGATTTTTTCATTAATTCGACGAGTCACATGCGTCACCAAGCCTATGAGTATGGTCCGAAATTCCATTGAGTCCGTCCTTTTGAATTTTTTATACGCAGCATTCCTTTTCTCAATGACAAGTCTAATCTCACGTGTAACCCAGGGTTTGAATGAGCTTTCAATAGTAAGAAGTCTTATAGGTGCCAGGGTGTAAAAAGTAGTGGAAAAGATTGATGATTGGTGATAATAGTCAGTCGAAGGATGAGTAAAATTAAATGAAGAGATATGACTAGAAAAAGAATAGGAATTAGATCTATTTTGCTGGTCGAGCCTTACATGATTATTTACAGATGGGTCGAAGTGGAATGAAATGAGGTAACTGGGGAATGAGTGACGGTTGAATCCAAGTGGACGAACATAACATGGTTAGATCATGGAGATTCCTCCCCTCAAGATTAAACGGATTAACGGGATCAAAATCTTTTTACCTTAGATGGTACACTAGTAAAGTTAAGCGAAAGTTCAATGGCATCATGTCCAGCAGTAAAAGGCACATTATACTTTTTATATTTATAGTATTGACTATTGTCACGAACCATGCAAAGATCCAGCCATGTACGTGAGACGCCAGTTGATATAATTGCATGATGGGTTGCCTCAGTGGGAATCAGTATTAGGCCCAGTACAGTCATATTAGCGCCCATCATAGCGTCAACACCGCAAGAGCATATCTATGTTAAAATCACCCGCAACTACGACATGATCATATAAATGTATTACGTCCGCAAGAGCATTAAAGAAAGAAGTAGGATACGCAACTCCTACAGAGACATAGCTCTCTGTATTGTATTGTATTGTATTGTAATAATATTGAATCACACTTTTCAGATAGTTGGAAAATAAGAAGTTCTGTAGAAATAGAAAATACTAGGTCAAAGTGTGAGATTACTCTGAACAGAATACAGTAATTCTGTTTTTTTCATAAAATACATCCGCTCTCATTTTTTTAACAAATTTGACTAAAAACACCATAACTTTGTCTAAAATGCTCTATCCCACTCAAACTTTGCATGATTTTGAAGGTAATTAATTATCGATCAAGTAGATTTTTGAATGGATACAAAATGTTTGATCGTACAACCCATTTTTTCACTGTAAAGGCTTTTACGTACACACACACATAAAAGCCTTTACAGTGAAAAATGGGTTGTACGAACAAAAATTTTGTATCCATTCAAAAATCTACTATATATATTATTTAAAATAATAAGAATAATTCAGAAAATTTTAAATTTTCGTTGCACGTAAAAACGCAGAGAGTTTCGATTTTGTAAGCTTTCAAAATTAAAACAAAATTCCTAAATAACTTTTTATATTGTCATAATGTTCGTTATGGTGTTGTGATCACATTAAATATAGGGGGAACTCACAAAAAAATTAATTTACTACGATTGTGTGTAGTGTGGGTGTGGATTGTGTGGTTGTGTTGTGTGATTGTGTGTGTGTGTTTTTTTTTGCGAAGAGGTGGAGAAATGCTTAATGCACCATGACTGGAGCCATGCGAGACTCCCCGTGTGTGGGACTCTCCTATCGAAGGATGTCGATAGGCATACCCACTAAAACTCCACCTCTTTTCTTACCTTTATTCCCCCGCGGAAACCGTTGCAAGGCATTACTTCGCGGGGGGAGGCAACGGCTAGGTTAGCCCACTAATGTTGCTATCGCAACTCTTCTCTCCTCTTCTCTTCTGATGAGACCCAGCCTGTCCACTACGGACGTACAGAGGGTTACCACCTCGTTCCATCCCTCCTGGGAGTCAAGCAGGCACGCCCTGATGCCCTCAGGGGTGAGGGGACCGCTCCAAGTGATTTGAAATTGGTCCCGTTCCTCCCTGAAACGAGGACACCGTAGGAGGACGTGTTCCACGTCTTCGTCCACCCCTGGACAAGCCGGGCACTCTGCGCTGCCGTAGACCCTTATACGAAATAGGTAACTACGGAAGCATCCGTGCCCGGTCAACACCTGGGTAAGCTGGAAACTGACGAAGCCGTGTTTCCTGCTCGCCCACTCCCGGATCCGCGGGATGATGCGGTGGGTCCAGCGGCCGTCCCTGGCTGAGTCCCATCTCCGCTGCCACTCCTCTACGGACCGCAATGACCATCGGTTGTGGCAGCGGTTCTCTTCTAGACGTTGCCCTCCCTCACGGTGTCTTTCAGCACTCTCGGCTGCCAGGAGGTCGAAGGGGGCGGTCCCCGCGACCACCGAGAGCGCAATGTCAGATACGGTTCGGTACGCCCGGGCCACCCTTAGCGCAGCTATCCTGCAGGCTCTCTGGCACGGAGCACCAAAGCTCTTGTGCCTGTTCAGAGCATCAGCCCAGATAGGAGCTCCGTATAAAATTACGGAGCTCACCACCGAGGCAAGGAGAGACCTTCGCGGTTGCTGGGGTCCCCCGATGTTGGGCATGATGCCCGCCAGCGCACGGGCCACCTTTGTCGCCTTTGAGCCTGCGTTCGCGAGATGGTATTTGAACGACAGCCGTGCGTCTAGTGTGACCCCTGAATACTTCAACGTTTTCATCGACCGTATCCGTTCTTTACCTACCGTGAAGGTGGCGGTCCTCTCCTTTTTTGTGCGAGAGATGAGCACCGCCTCCGTTCTTTCCGCCGCCAGACTAAGTCCGTGGTCTCTCAACCAAGTGGCGACCACTTCTATAGCGACGTCTCCAAGATATTCGATCTCTTCGACACTCTTTGCGACCACCACTAGCGCCACGTCGTCCGCGAAAGCCACCATCGAGACTCCCTCCGGAAGTTGCTGCCTAAGCAGGCCGTCATAGGCATCGTTCCAGAGTAGGGGCCCAATGACCGAACCCTGCGGCACGCCTCCCGTGATGTTGTGGGAATGTACACCGTCGTCGGTGTCGCAGAGCAGAGTACGGTCAGTCAGGTAACTCGAGGTGACCTCTCTGAGATAGAGTGGCACTTGGAAGTGCTGCAGGGACAGCATGATGTCGTCCCATCTGGCAGAGTTGAAGGCATTCCGGATGTCCAAGGTGATGATGGCACACATCCGCTTTGCACTCCGACCAGCATTGATGGCGTTTGTGGCTATACCAACAACTCTGCCTACAGCGTCCATGGTCGATCGACCCTTTCGGAAGCCGAACTGGTTGTCGGAGAGGTCTCCGGCCCGACCGATGGCCGCTGCGAGCCTGGCGCAGATCACCCGCTCCAGGAGCTTCCCGACTATATCCAGTAGACCGAGCGGGCGGTAAGATGATGGCTCCTCCGGGGGTTTGTTGCCCTTCGGTAGGAGTACCAGCCTCTGCGTCTTCCACTGGGCCGGAAAGCAACCTTCTCTTATGCATGCGTTGAATGCGTCCAGGAACAAGCCCGGAGCACTCATCGCCGCTGTCTTGACGGCCAGACCAGGTATTCCGTCCGGCCCTGGGGCTTTACGTACGCAAATACCTTTAGCGGCCATCCTCAGTTCGGCTTCATTAATGTCTGGCGATTCGGCTGCACCAATGGTGGCCATCAGGCCCGTCTCTGCTGCCCTTTTCCGATGTTCTGGAAACAGGTGGCGGACTACTCCGTCCAGAAAAACTGGGTCGGTGGGTGCAACAGCGCCCCCGGGGTTGATCTTATTCATAACCGTTTTATACGGTCTGCCCCAGGGGTCGTGGTCCACCTCCTCACATAGCTCCCGCCAACACTTTCTCTTGGCAGCCTTGATGGCCACCTTGAGATCCCTCCGCTTTTGTTCGTATTCTGTGGAACGATCTTGGAACCGCGGTGTTCCCCTTGCTCTTTGGTGCAGCCTTCTGGCACGCAGGCACTCACGTCTCTTTTCTGCGATGTCCTCACTCCACCAGATTATTGATGGGCGGCCGCAAGGGTTGAACTTCACGGCCATAGAGGCATCGCAAGCCACTGTTAAGGCATTCGTGAGGCCTCGTGCTTTTTCTGGTGTGTGTGTGTGTGACTCGGTCAGCGTGACCCATACCCACTAAAATACCAACCTGCCATTGGTCTTGGCAGGGCTCTTCCTCGCGTAGACATTGGCGACGATTAGAGTTTTTTTTGTTATCTGTCTTTTATATTTATTTCATTAAATTCAATTTATCATAGCATTTCAATTCAGTATTCGAGTATTTGAATTTTAACCCACGTACGATTCCTTCCGTAATTATAACAGCTAGTATATTTCTGGTTGACAAGTGCTCGACGAGATATCCCTGTTTCGCGGTCAATTTCAGATTTGATTTTTACCTGGTTGTAATCTGAAACAGTACCTCGGTTTCAGATTAACACTTAACAGATTTGGTAGAGCGGACAGGTAACCGCCGTCGCAACGCGGGAAAACTACGTTTATTTAAATACGGTAAGTTTAACCGTACCGCTGAGCAGCCGCGATGATAAAATAAACATCCGTGCGACAACCAAACTGTTACATCTGTTATAGACGCCCCCCCCCCCCGCGCCATGACAAAAATATGAGTCATTCCAGTGTTAGCAATCTCCAACTCCAATATCGCAAAGGCCTCGACGAATGTGTGTGCGTGTGTGCGTGTACGTTTGCATGTGCGTGTGTGTGTGCCTGCGTGTGTATGTGTGTGCCAGAGTTATCCTTGTTATCCTTGGTTATCTTTGGTTATTCTAGGATATATAGATATCTTTTATAAATACTTATACTAGGGAAAATTTGGCACTATAATTTGGATATTCAGACTACAACAGTAATTATGAGAAGATACGTTATTGAGTTTGGTGATTGTGGGATATGTATGCTTCCTTTGTAAAAAATTTTTTCTGTGGGCGATTCGGGTGTTATATACATTGTGTATTCTACTTTTGAAACATTATACTTTGTTTATACTTAATTTTATTCTTTTTAAAAGAATAAATTTCATAATTTTTACTTTTACAAAATATAATTTAAGCAATTTCTATAATTTACCATCGAATTTTTTAAATTAGCGTTTAGTATGTGTTGTATATGCACATTATAAAATTAAAGAAAAAATAAATATTTTAATAAACTTTTTCTCTGCGTTTAACGGAGTTGAAACTGTCGTACTTATTAGACGATAAGTCTAATAAAACGCCCACATTAAAATTTGAAAAAATATTTATAATTCATTACAAATTGAAAAAATATAATAATATGGATTATATTTATAACTGAATTAAAGACAGTATGCAAACGAAATTCAAATTATTTATTAGAGTTTATATAATAAAATAATTGAGTATTTTCCACACGTTTCTTGACCAATTATTAAATGTTTTAATAATATTTTGTTAAATTCTAATTTATGCGTATTTTAATTTTTTGTACGATAATTCAATCAAATACTTATTAAAATTATTGCCTGCGATGGATCGGTTGGCAAGGCGTCGGGCTCGAAATCTGGAGGTCCCAGGTTCGATTCCCGGCCCCGGCCGATTGATACAAGCACCACTGGGGAATGTATTTTCAATAGGTGCTTTCTTCACTAAGACATCGTATAACCTCCATCGCTGATTAGCACCGATTTGGGAGCAGAAAAAGAGCAACGTTAAAAAAATAATAAAAAAATAATTGTATTTTTGATTTGATATGTTGTGACGGAAATCGTCACACAACTATTCGCGGCAAATACAGCATTTAAAACTCCTTTTAATGTAAGTCGTCGGAGCCTTTGGTATGTCAAGGCCAATCGACGACATTTGTTTACGAAAATCAAGTGTGCAATTACGCGCGCAATAGTACGTAGGGATGAGAGCGCGAGTGTGCGTGTATTTCCCACTCTCATCCCTTTTTCGGAAATTGGGCAATTGCCTACCAGTACGTCTGGATCCGCCGCTCGAGGCGGACGAACTAAATCCGGTGTGATCGTTACAGTGTTCATGGTTAAGTCAAGGCGCGTGAGGCGCAAGAGCCGTCGGAACCCGGATTATCCTCGAGGTGAGCCGCGAGTGACATTTGGTGTGTGAGTAGGACGGGAAGTGTGTGAGTGAGTGCGGACGCGGTTTGCGAGGCACTCACCGCGGCACAGGGCCGCCTCTCCAACACCGCAGCCGACGTCGGTCCTCCGTTGCCCAGGAGGACAAAGGAACAAGGATCATCAATCAATTTTCAAGAACTTTTGAAGGTCATAACTTATACTTTTCACATGATTTTCTAGTATTTTAACCCGACCATACAAGGGTCATATCAAGGTCATACGAGAAATGCAAAAAAAAGTACTTTTATCTTGCTTCTATAATTCACCCCCTCACATTTTACCCTCTCCCTGCCCCCTCCCATAAACTTGCCACTCATTCCTTTGCGGAAATTACTTTCGAATGAGAAGCTATAAGCCACGTCTCTTTTCCTTAGGCCACGCAGCACTCAAACGGTAAAGCGCGCTGATTGGCTTATGTTTAAATAACAAATAAACAAATTCTATGCACCGGAGAGAAAAATGATAAAGGACTTATTGGCTCAGAATTTTTTCCTCTATCCAATGGTATACCGTTGGACATATCTTTTCGGAACACCTGTATATATATATATTGCTTCATACTTTTTATTATCAATCTTATTCCATTAGACAAACCATCATTAATATTTAAATTCCTCAAACAACTATTTATTGCTCCTTTTTTAAATGTTAATTTGTGAGGAGGTATCCCATTTGATGTCAATGAATTTAAAAATTCTGTAGATATTGAATCTGTTAATTTATCATTATTATAACTGACAATTCTATCATCACTATAATACGTATAGCTTTCTTCGTTAATTAGTTCTACGATTTCATTATTAATTTGTAAAACATCTGAATTTAGTCGACATTAATTCACTTTATGTTTTAGCGTCGAACTATTAGCATCATTAGTATTTCCAAAAATTTCATTTATCAAATCAGATTTACAAATAATATCTTTTGGTATTTCTCTAATATTATTTCTAAATTAAAATGTTGTTGCATTTTTATTTTCTCCTATATCAAGTAATCATTCATTGAAATCTTCATCTAAACTTTTTAATCTTAAACTAGCCGTTCTACCTCGATCGCTGCCGCTCCCTCGGTTAGTATAGTATTTACCATACCATTTATAATTATTATAATATTTAGAGAAGTTACCAAAATATTTTGTACAATTTTTTACATTCTAGAAATTATACAATTACTATTTTACAGTTTTTTAAATTTTGTTCATTATGATATTCATTTTATAGAGGCTGATTAATTTTATTTTCTCAATATTTTCAACGAAAATGCTTCAAAAATACGCCAATAATGGACCGATCTTTATACTAAAAAAACTAAATAAAACTATAATATTTCCATAATTTTTTCAGTTTTAGCAAGGTGTTTGGTTTACTTTACACAACTTTAGAAACATTTCGGAAACTTTACTGACATTTATTACTCAAAAATAATTGTCTTAAACTTGTCCTAAAATGAGTTAAAGTATACCACTTTATGTACAAAAATAGGCCAAACTTTGGTAAAGTTGGAAAAATGTTTCAAATATTACAGATTTGATAAACACCGGCCCACTTTACTGCACACTTTCAAAAGATACCGAATTAGTTCCATTGGGGTTACGTTCAATTGTAACTATTAATGTTTACAATCTAATTGTATAAACTTATTTAAACTGATCTTATTTGACACCCTCGCTTCGGTCAGGCTACGAACTTCTATTCAATAAATACACAATAGTATAAATTCTGTTGATTATAATATTATTATAAAAATTTATTAGTTCTATTTTCTCTCTGCATCTACAGGCTTGGTACTGTCATATTATGAACGTGATTTTCATACACATTGAAATCTGAAATATTTTGCTTGAATATATTTTTATCAAACAAAAATTCAATTGCTGAAAAAATAGCAAACAAAATATTATATATTTAAAAAATATAAATATATAATCATTGTAATAATCATTGTAATAATCATTGTAAATATTATATATTTAAAAATAACGTATTTTAAATTATATAAATGTTTCTAAACTTATAAAATATTAAGTTTAAAATATGGCTGCATGAACTTTTAGAGGACGGGATGGCCCCTATACGGGCCATGCCCATGATCGACCCTTTATATGTGTTAGTTTTGAGATATGAGACATCACAAAAACTCGATTTCTATAGAAAAGTGAGAGAAAACAGTAAACCCAAATCCCCGTTCTCTAAAGGTTAAAAATAAAAAAATAATTAATAGGTTTATCTTGAGTCCGTGTCAGCGCGCCAGAGACGGTGAAAGCCCGATTTACATTTTTTGGAGGGGGGCGGCGGCAAGTAAAATTTGTCCAAACATTCGCGGGCAATTTGAATTTGATTACCAATAGATATAAATTTGTAGCAATGCTAAATTTAATATAACGGTTCATTAATTTTTTATTCTATCACAAATTTTTGAATTATAATTATTACTATTATTAGTATTAGTATTATTATTATTATTATTATTATTATTATTATTAGTATTATTAACATCATTATCATTATAATTATTATTATCATTTATTATTATAACCTTTATTTTCCAAAAATTATGGGTAGTTTTATTATACTGCGAGTATTGCAAAAGAAAAGTATTGCAAAGTTGTAACCAATATACCCAAATTTTTCCACATTTTTAAATCGATAATTTAATTACGATTTTTGCGTTAAAAGTTTATTTTTATTACTAATAATTACCGACCAAAAATTGTTTATGCAATTATTATCAAAAAATTATTTTTTTTTAATGAAAACGATATGTCTTCGCTTATGTGTATCAAAGTATCCGTATGAATTATTTCAAATTTTTAATTAAATATTTTAAATATAATTTTTATTTTGTAAGGAGCAATTACCAGACAAAAAAAATATAAATATTATAATATTAAGAATATTAACATTTATTGTTAAACAAAAAAAGCATCTGTGTATAGTTAATTCAGTTAACTACTAGCTTACTCGCCAGGCAGGGAAGCTTGCACTTTTTTCGTTACTGATGATAATAAATTGTGCTTTGTTTTTCATAAAATAAATATAATTTAAATTATTGGCTTATATAATAGAAAATTTATACACTCTGTGACAATAAATATTTCTTAAAGTTACATCAGTCTAAGCGGGCAAATTAATTTAAATAAGTCAATGTTTTACGCATCTACTGCGCACCTCTTCGTATTCTACGGAGATTTAACGGTAGCGCGTGTCAACAACCTTGTGCGCATCCACTGCGCGAAATTGAACACGTGTTTAGAGAAAAAGGGGTAAGTACATGTATTGTTGACCGATGTGGTGGAGTGTACCGTTATGCAACACCAATAAAAATTTATATTAATATTTAATAAAAATTTATTTTCATTTTAAATTTATTAATATTGTTTTTATTCACGTACTTTGCAATACTCACAGTATAATATACCAGTATAATAATAATAATAATAATAATAATAATATTAATAATAATAATAATAGTAATACTAATAATAGTAATATTTATGATTCAAAATTTTGTGATAGAATAAAAAATTAATGAACCGTTATATTAAATTTAGCATTGCTACAAATTTATATTTATTGGTAATCAAATTCAAATTGCCCACGAATGTTTGAACAAATTTTACTTGCCGCAGCCCCCCTCCAAAAAATGTAAATCGGCCTTTCACCGTCTCTGGCGCAATGACGATCTGGCGCGCTGACACGGGCTCATTATCTTATGTTACACAACAGAATAATGTAAAATACAAAAATAGTTTTACAAGAAACAGAAGGAGAAAAAGGATTTTTAAGTCAATAGAAGAGGTTTTTAATAAGATTGAAATTGCTCTGTAGGATTCGAATTGGTATAGTGGGTTACGGTTGTATGGCAACAGCCTGCGAATGTTATATACATAATTTTGTATACTTTATGTATTTTATATAATATATACATACATATTATATACATATTTTAACCTTTAGACTGCCGGCATTTTTGTCTTATAAATTGATATTTTTGATGTGCAAAATTTATACATAAAAACACCTCATATCTCTAGAGTAGTTGTCAAGGTCACAGGTGGCTCATATATGAGCCATGCCGGTAGTCTAAAGGTTAATGTTGTATAACAATTGTCGCTTGGTGCAGACAATTCATTTTTTTTTAAATTGGTTTGTTTCTTTTTTTAATGTCATATAACAAATGTCGCTTGACGCAGACAGTTCATTTTTTAAAATTGTTTACTTCGTAAATAATATTATATATCAAATGTCGCTGAATTCAGACAACTTATTAATTCTAAAATTTGTTTATTTCATAAATAATGTTATATACCAAATGTCGCTGGATTCAGACAATTTATGATTTTTAAAATTTGTTTTTTCGGTAAATAATTTTATATAAAAAAAAATGTCGCTTGATGTAGACAAATCATTAATTTTTAAATTGGTTTGTTTCTTTTTTAAATGTTATATAACAAATGTCGCTTGACGCAGGAAACTTATTTTAAAAATTTTTGAATAATTAAATAATGTTAAATTTTAGGTAAAATAATATTTAATATTAAAAATTAATTTTTTTTTATTTTATTTTTTATATTTTCAAATTTTTCTCATTGGTAACACTTGATAATGCAACATACAATTGACCATGACTAAATACAGGTCTTGGTAAATATAGACCCACTTTTTAAAATGAATGACCTTGAGATTTATTAATAATCATAGCAAAACTTGGTCTAAAGGGAATTGCCTAATCATATTAAATGGTACATCATCCTTTGATGGGCACAAATCTATTCCTAGAATCATCACAATTTGTCCTGAATTTTTTATTGTTATTATTTCTCCATGTATAGAATACTGCTTTAATTCAGTAATAATGAGTTCATGTTAATATTTTGATTTTATCACTTGGTATTTTTTAATATTAGTATGATTAGAATTTATCGATCTTCCCAAGTCAGAGATGAAGGTAAAAAAAAGAAAATTTTAACACCTTTTTATTTTTTTGCAACGTTTCGGTAGACAATGATACCCTCTTCAGACTGTGTAAAATTTATTAATTTTGATTAGTACATCACAGAATATAATGTAAACTGGGAACGTAAATAAAAAAGATGTGAAAAAATATACCTTCTAATATCAATATCGTACAATGTTTACAATATTATTTCGTCGCAAGTCGATTTAAATTTTCGCTTCTTTATCCTCATTCTAAACGTGAGGAAACGTCAAACAGATGTATACACGACGAAAATTTCTGCTGCATATGAAACAATACAAGATTCGCGCTTTCTTATATAGAGATAAGTAGCAAGCTTGTGTTTATATTTTTTCTATTGATGACGCATGATCAAGGTTGCGTACAGTACGTTTGGTTACAGATAAATTTAAAGGTTTTTCATTGTATATATAATTTGCGAATACCGTTTATTTAATTTAATTGAGTTATCTTGTTCGTTTATTGAATGTTTTTGTTAATTTATGTGTACCATTTCAGATGCAATCTTTTTCCATAATTCGGTTCTTTATCTACAATCTTAAAATTTTGCAAATCAAAATCGTGTTGATTATTTTGTACGTGTTGAAAGATCATAGAATTTTTGTTATTTTTATGTTCATTTATTCGGGTAATTCTCTTTTTGTTTGTCTTTTTGTTTGTCCTACATATGAAGCATCACAATTGTTGCAATTTAATTTATATACTACGTTATTTTAAGTTTTACTATCAGTTTTATATTTTCCTTTAATTATCATATTATTTAATTTGTTTTCAATTATTGGAATTGTTTTTATTCTTTGTTTTTTAAATTTAGATTATACTTTTTCAAAAAACCATTTAAGTAAGGTAGTGTTATTGTTGTTTTGTAGTTATTATTTTCATTTCTATAGTGGTTAGTTGTCTGTTGATTTAAGACTGCAAGTCGTTTTTTAACGTATCTATTTATAAATTTTTTCGGATAGCTATTTTTTATTAAATACTCTTTTATTTTATTGATGTTTTGTTTGTGAAAATTTTTATCTGAAAGTTTAGTTGCTCTATCTACTAAGTTGTAAACCATCGCAATCTGTTGTGAAATTGGACGAGCTGAAATTTAAAAACCGTGCCGAGAAAGTGGGTTTTGTATACCAGTGTGTTATAATTTTATTGTCGTTTTTTATTAGTAATGTATCTAAAAAGCTGATTTAATTGTTCTGTTCAATTTCATAGGTAAATTTTAGTTTTGGGTCGTAGGAGTTGAAAATATGTAGCATTTCATTAATTTTATCTGTAGGAATGCATGTTATTATGTCATCTAGATATCTATAATAAAAAATGGGTTTAAAACATAATTTGTTTAAACATTCAGTCTCGAGATCTTCCATAACTCTTCTCTTATTGGTATTTCTGTCTTCTGTATAATTTGACTACACCTTCTTTCTATGCTTTTTCTTATTTATGAACAACTTATGTTTGTAAACAAAGATTGAGCGTCTAGGTTAATAAGAGAATATTTGCTTGGTATATTTACGTCTTTGATTTTATGTATAAATTCAATATTATTTTTTATATATGATTTTGGTTTCTATATGCAGTTAGAAAGGACCTTATATAACTGTTTGGATAAAAATTCAGTTGGTGATCCTACTGTAGATAGTATTGGTCTCAAAGGTACATTTTCTTTATGTATTTTTGGCAAACCATAACATTTTGGCAGTGAAGTGTTAGTTTGTGTTAAACGAGTAGAATTGTATTTCTTATCTAAGAATGCGTTGTCATTGCATTTTTAGAGAAAATTATAAGAGCATTTTTGTAGAGATTTTAATGTTTTTTTTTGTATAATTTGGTATGAATTGTTATATATGCGCTATAAAATAGCCTTGTCTACCAATCTATAGACCATTGCTCGCTTCTGCTAGATAGTATAACTAGACTTAAAATATAAAAATCGTACCAAGAAAGTATCTTTCCGGTACCAATTTGTAATTATGTCGGTATTATTATTCCTAATTAATGAAACTTCTAAAAAGTTTATATGTCCGTTAATCTCTATTTCATGCGTAAACTGTAAGTTATTGTGATAACTATTAAAAACATCTAATACATGCGACAATTTATTTTAGGGATGGACATGATTGTATCATCTACATACCTGTAATAGAATGTTGGTACAAATTCTAGTTTTTTGAGGCATTCCTGTTCCAAATGCGCAAACAGTCTGTCTTCATATTTAATATGTTTAGTTTTTTTAATATTATTTAGCATGCAATCCACAACATTTCCTTTGTGACAATGTGCTTTGCACATGTCAAGAGCGAGCGACTGAACCCCTGACAAACACCTACCTACCCGGATAAGCTAAACGAGTCCCTAGCTATACTACCTACCCACATACTATTTCCTAATTACCTACCCGCACATTAACTACGTCCTACCTACCCTCACAGTCTAATAACCCCACCTCAAGCGCAACACACACATGTAGCCGAAGCACTAGGTGATCCTGGCGATGAGGATCTTGGGCGAGCTCAAATCATCAGGTGGGCTCCTCCGAGTCTGGCACAGCCAACAGGATAGTCAAGGGAGGCGATCACTACGAAGTCTCCAGGACCCTCCGAAGCCTCACAGCATAGCAGCCAAGGCGATGAGATGGTACCCAGGCAGGAAGCCGAAGAACCTCCAACGCCAAGCAAGATACAGCTGTAAAACAGATATTTATAAGAACAAATACGCATTAAAAGGGTAAGGAGCAAGGAAGAGGATCAACAGCAATCGGCAGAAGACAAAGACAAGGGAATACGTGTACAGCTGTATATAATCACTACAGCTGTACAAGGAAAGTATAGGACAAAGAGGTTAGGTTGCTGTACACAAACAACGTGTACAGCAGACCTTGCAAAATACTAAACGCCCGAACACGCACACTAGCGTGACCCCAACACTGAATGAATTACCTGGAGTAGTTGAAGACCTGGGACCGGTCGTTCTGGTACGTCGTCGTCGTGGAGAGATGATCGAGGCGGCGTCGGGCAGCAATGCAGCGGCGGGTGAGCTTCGTACCTGAAACTCACGCCGTACCAATTAGTTGATATAAGCAAGACGGAACGATGTGATAATTACCCAGGAGGAAGTCCTACAGCATCGCCGAGAGGTACACTGCACCAGGTCAACAAACACCATACAGCCGATTCGTACCGATACAGCCTGAACACTGCGGCACTCGACACGCTCGCACGACGCGAGATCGAGGTGCCGCGCACGGGTACGTACTGCGCAGGCGCGCGGTACGAACACGGGACTCTCGAGCACGCCGAGAGTCAGAGCTCTACGGTCCGCCGTCCTAAACGGATAATAGCCAGCGTAGCGAAGCCGCCGACTACCGACTAGATTAATAAGTAGCTAGCGAGAGAGATAGAGAGAGTGACATCGCCATTGAGGGACGAGTGCCGATTCCTCCGATAAAGGTTGGTGAATAATTCACTCTAGCTGCGTACGGTACCGCCGAGTATCCGTACTAGTGTGTGCGAGATCCTGGTCCCCTCCTTCCCTTCCCCTCCTTACAGCATAACCCGGTGCGGCGAGAGTACTGCTCCGTATATAGTGTCAGGTTAAGATAACCCGCGTGTTATCGTTATTCGTCGCGTATTAACGCGGCTGGCGCCCACCTTTTCACTTAGTTGTTTATTATAATAAATATTGATTTTATTTATATTACTTGTTGTCCCTAATTGACCTGCACCCTGATCCCCAGTGCAGCGTCACATTGGCGCCCAACGTGGCTTATTATAAGGGATCTTTTTCAGTTGAAAATTAATAAATTAGCGTAAAGTGGCGTATATATATTGTGTTTTCTTTTATAGTTAAGAGCGAGGAAATAAAAATATTGTGAGCGTCGAAGCGCGACGCAAATAAGCGGCCATATTGCCCTTCCATTCCTTTTCCTCAGCAAGCTCGCACACACCGGAAGAACCGGTCGGCCATTTTGACGGCCATTTTGAATATTATATTAATTGAGCACGTGCACTGAAATAATAATTTTGTTTTCCTTCTCTTAAAATATTATTTGCACTGCTTTACATATTTGGTTATGTATAGTTGTTTTTTTTTGTGGGTACGCTGGTTAATAAAAATATAATAATTCATTTTCCCTCTCCTTCTAACCCATACAGCAATATTAACCCATACAGCTATATTAACCGAGTATTCATGATTTTTTTTGTAATTGCATCAATAAGAAAATAATATTTTATTAATTTTCTATTAAAATTACATTTGCATTTTATAATTATAATAATAATTTAAGCTGCTTTGAGCATTATTAATATATTTTCTTAAGCATATTAATTTTCATTGGCTATATATATAACATATTAATGATATTTAATTGGTGCTTGCTATTATCACGTTTGATTAAATTGGTTTTTTTCTGCTTGTTTATATACAATTACTGCCTAGTAATTAAATCACACATTTTGCTAGTTATTTATTGCTAGCTGAATAAATAATAATAATTAAATTTGCTTGACCTGCTACCCATTGCAACAAAAATTTAATTTCTCCCTCATAGCTTACCATAATAATAGTTATAAAAATAATACTGCATAATTTTTGTTTATTGTTAATTGCTGCCTGCTAACCCAGTGTATATTTTATTTATATAAGTATAATTTGCACGTCCCTTGCACATTTACCCCAATACTGATTGATTGTAACATTATTAATATTAAATATTTAAGGAATATTTTGGTGTGTAGTAAAAGCTGTATATATTAATTTCCCAGAATAATAAGCTGTATAAGATACAAGATAATAATTGAACCCATATATATATACATATTTCCCGCTGTATTTATTTGCTATACTGCCCAGCCGATAATAAAACAAGCTTGTTTAATTTTTTTTTTGCTGGCCGGTGCCGCGCACGGGTACGTACTGCGCAGGCGCGCGGTACGAACACGGGACTCTCGAGCACGCCGAGAGTCAGAGCTCTACGGTCCGCCGTCCTAAACGGATAATAGCCAGCGTAGCGAAGCCGCCGACTACCGACTAGATTAATAAGTAGCTAGCGAGAGAGATAGAGAGAGTGACATCGCCATTGAGGGACGAGTGCCGATTCCTCCGATAAAGGTTGGTGAATAATTCACTCTAGCTGCGTACGGTACCGCCGAGTATCCGTACTAGTGTGTGCGAGATCCTGGTCCCCTCCTTCCCTTCCCCTCCTTACAGCATAACCCGGTGCGGCGAGAGTACTGCTCCGTATATAGTGTCAGGTTAAGATAACCCGCGTGTTATCGTTATTCGTCGCGTATTAACGCGGCTGGCGCCCACCTTTTCACTTAGTTGTTTATTATAATAAATATTGATTTTATTTATATTACTTGTTGTCCCTAATTGACCTGCACCCTGATCCCCAGTGCAGCGTCACATTGGCGCCCAACGTGGCTTATTATAAGGGATCTTTTTCAGTTGAAAATTAATAAATTAGCGTAAAGTGGCGTATATATATTGTGTTTTCTTTTATAGTTAAGAGCGAGGAAATAAAAATATTGTGAGCGTCGAAGCGCGACGCAAATAAGCGGCCATATTGCCCTTCCATTCCTTTTCCTCAGCAAGCTCGCACACACCGGAAGAACCGGTCGGCCATTTTGACGGCCATTTTGAATATTATATTAATTGAGCACGTGCACTGAAATAATAATTTTGTTTTCCTTCTCTTAAAATATTATTTGCACTGCTTTACATATTTGGTTATGTATAGTTGTTTTTTTTTGTGGGTACGCTGGTTAATAAAAATATAATAATTCATTTTCCCTCTCCTTCTAACCCATACAGCAATATTAACCCATACAGCTATATTAACCGAGTATTCATGATTTTTTTTTGTAATTGCATCAATAAGAAAATAATATTTTATTAATTTTCTATTAAAATTACATTTGCATTTTATAATTATAATAATAATTTAAGCTGCTTTGAGCATTATTAATATATTTTCTTAAGCATATTAATTTTCATTGGCTATATATATAACATATTAATGATATTTAATTGGTGCTTGCTATTATCACGTTTGATTAAATTGGTTTTTTTCTGCTTGTTTATATACAATTACTGCCTAGTAATTAAATCACACATTTTGCTAGTTATTTATTGCTAGCTGAATAAATAATAATAATTAAATTTGCTTGACCTGCTACCCATTGCAACAAAAATTTAATTTCTCCCTCATAGCTTACCATAATAATAGTTATAAAAATAATACTGCATAATTTTTGTTTATTGTTAATTGCTGCCTGCTAACCCAGTGTATATTTTATTTATATAAGTATAATTTGCACGTCCCTTGCACATTTACCCCAATACTGATTGATTGTAACATTATTAATATTAAATATTTAAGGAATATTTTGGTGTGTAGTAAAAGCTGTATATATTAATTTCCCAGAATAATAAGCTGTATAAGATACAAGATAATAATTGAACCCATATATATATACATATTTCCCGCTGTATTTATTTGCTATACTGCCCAGCCGATAATAAAACAAGCTTGTTTAATTTTTTTTTTTGCTGTTGTGGATTGCTTAGTGAAAGTGAATTTAATTTAATTAGCTTAGCGTGAAAATTATTTTTTTTCTTTCTTTCATTGGTATTTTATTTTATTTTTTTTTTTTTTTTTTTGGACTTTGCTTGGCATGTTTAATTTAAGTTAAGATAATTAAACAAGAGCTAAGATATTTCACGGCAATCGAGCTAAAAAGAGCTATAAATAAAATAATTATTTAATTATTTAATACAAATAAGCTGCTAAAATTAATCAAAATGTCTCACAACGGTGATGACCTGGATTTGATTTTGGGAGAAGATTTATCTGTGTTACAACCAGCGGTGGGCGCTGGTGTAATAAGACGCAGCATTAATAATACCAGTGATGGTAGAATCTCGGTATACGCGAGCAAAGTCGGAATAAACATAGACGCAGATAGCAAAATTATTAGAGATAGGTTAGCTAGGTACGAAATTAGACGTAATTTCGGACCATCGTCTGCTGACTGGAATGCAGCAGTAGACGAGGCTAACCCGATTATTGATACAGATTTATCCCTTACGCAATCGGAAAGAGGAAATATTCCCACTATCGCTATAGATACAGCCCCAGAAAGAAGCAGTAAAGCAAGACGGATGCTGTACATTCAATTGCCAACCGGACAATCGAGAGGACAGTATCGAGATCCAATTTCCATAAGTAATGAGAATTTATTATCATTACCAGATATGGAAAATGGAACGGAAATGCAATCGGCTGTAAGGGAGAACAGCAACGCGAGAGAAAATATGCAGCGGTTAAATATTGAAAATTTAAGGAGAAGCAGCGCAGAAATTCGTCCTCAGGCACAATCTACAGCATATAGATTGAGTCTACCGTCACCAGTATGCGATAATTCGATGATGGAATTAACGCATACAGTCCCAAGCTTAACAACGACGCAGTTGAGCATAAATTCGACTTCCTATTACCCCATCCACACATTAGCCCCTTCATCTCCCACAAACCCAGACCTCATAGATAATCCATTTACCCAATATACAGCTCCAGTTACCACATACAGTACCAACATTTATACAGATACCCGACCAAGATCAACCCAAACGATCCAACCCTCAGCTTTTAGCCCAGTAAGCACAAGCCCTTTTTCCCCTATTGCACTCGTACCTAGAATAGTAAGCCGAACAAATACGCCACAGCACAGCAATATAGAACCCGAATTAGCGACCCAGGAGTCAAGACTCAATCAGGCACGCGGAAACAAACATAACCCCACAAGCAGCACACACTTGAGCAATGTACATAGGAATGTACAGAGTGTCCATTGGGAGGACGATGGAGTTATTGAACCCAACGTCCCAAACGAAAAGACACAAAATAATGAAAAAGAGCTCGAAAATAAATACGATGAACAATACAGGCGATTGGAGCAGCAAATACAGCAAATGCAGCAATTATACAGCAAATTAATAGAAATACACAGCAATCAGCAAAATATCGAGCAGCAAACTAGACAGCAAAGCAAATCGCCAGTGCACAAGGAGAACAACGAAACGTACTCAATCCCAGCTAACCCACGCATACAGCAGCAACAAAGTACGTTTAATCCAGCATTCAGGTATACCCGTAAATCAGCAGCAGTTTCCTCAGAGCAGAGGACAGATATTGGAGTACCTGCAAAGTCTATAGCCCTCATAGCTAGCAACCCACAAAAGAAAATACAGCACCAGTACCCATGGAAGCCGAACAGCCCTCAAGCAGCAAGGGAATATGCAGCACCTCCCAAGCAAGAGCCTAAGCAGCGGTACAGCGAAGCTGTAAAGAATAATAAATCCAGCAGTTATTGGCAGCGAAAACAAAGTAATGAGCAAAGAGCTGAATCACCCAAAAAGCAGAAATTCAAGATAAATAAAGTCAGTACGCCAAACTACGTAGAGCAAAAGCCAATTTACCCAAGAAAATTTAAAGAACCGCAACCATCCGCCCTCACGACTCTACCATCCCTTATGTCCCAGCCAGTACAGCCCCCTACAACCCTCCCCTCTCTCATGGATCTCCCCGGCACCTCTACGCAGTGTGCCGCAGCGGGGACAATCCTAAGGACGAGCGGGAGTATCCCGGCAGAAGCACGTATGTCCCGCCCCAACCCGAGCAAATGTCGCCCGGGATGTTGGAATTGCGGGGGACTGGGACATAGCTGGAGGATCTGCCCTTCTCCAAACGCAGTTTTCTGCAGAAACTGCGGGAGGAAGGGAGTATTCTCTAAAAATTGTTCCCGCTGCTCAGACAGCTATTGGGAAATGCAGAGGAAAATGGGAGGGAGGAAATAAATCTCCTCCTATACAGCTTCCCAAAACATATTCCCCCATATACACTTCCCCACCAGAGAAAAAATGGAGTAAAAATTTTTTTTTGTGTTTTGTTTTCTTCTTTTTTATATGAATAAATTACATATATAACGAAATCCATGTAGTATAATTATTAAGTCCCCAACCCAAAATGACAAATTTTCCCAATCAATAAGGGTGGTGATTATAAGCAGAGCAAATAAACAAATAATTTAGATTATATGTAATGATTAAATGAATCGGTAAAAGAAAGAGTTAAAACAAAGAACTCACAAGCAGCAGAAGGTAATAATTCACCACACCTTATTAATTTTCTGTTTATATTTTATATTATTTCATGTTCATTATTTTGTTAATTTTGATTATTCCCAGAATTTATATATATGGGGTATTCCACGTGAAGTGGTCCGATCAAAATTTTAAAATGCACCAAATTTTGGGTACACTTTGCAAATGTTTTTCAGAATACAGAAAAAAATTTTTAGGTACTGGAATCTATTTGCTCAAAAGTTATTCTAACCTCAAAAAGTGAATTTTTCCATATTTTTTTCAACACCAGCTGGGTTTACCGCTATATAACTCAAAATCTATCAACTTTTACTATAGAACATTATATGTAACATTCGTTGCTAATTATATCTAGAATTTATTCTTCTGGGTTAGAATTTCTAATCTCAAGGTCAATGTTACATAAGCTACATGTCAATATTCAACTTGAAAAAAGTGCAAGTGCGCCACCTTTGATTTTTTCATCCAAAAGTCTAAAAGAAATCTTGGAGCAATACCTTTCAAATGGTCTGTAGCATTTTTATGGCCTCCAATTCTGTAAAAAGTTATGACAATTTAAAGAAACACGAAATTTTTTTAAAAATTTAAATGGGAATTACCATGTTAATTTTTGTGAATTTTTTGTCTTTCTTTAAATTGTCATAACTTTTTACAGAATTGGAGGCCATAAAAATGCTACAGACCATTTGAAAGGTATTGCTCCAAGCTTTCTTTTAGACTTTTGGATGAAAAAATCAAAGGTGGCGCACTTGCACTTTTTTCAAGTTGAATATTGACATGTAGTTTATGTAACATTGACCTTGAGATTAGAAATTCTAACCCTGAAGAATAAATTCTAGATATAATTAGCAACGAATGTTACATATAATGTTCTATAGTAAAAGTTGATAGATTTTGAGTTATATAGCGGTAAACCCAGCTGGTGTTGAAAAAAATATGGAAAAATTCACTTTTTGAGGTTAGAATAACTTTTGAGCAAATAGATTCCAGTACCTAAAAATTTTTTTCTGTATTCTGAAAAACATTTGCAATGTGTACCCAAAATTTGGTGCATTTTAAAATTTTGATCGGACCACTTCACGTGGAATACCCCATATATTAAATTGTATAACAGTATGAGTATGACTGCTATCATGTAAGTATGAGGTATGAGAGTATCGCGAGTAGGGATAGAGCTCTCAAACAAATGCGAATATTATATATTATTATGTATATTTTATGTATTGGGGCCAGTCGTCGTTATATATTAAGTAATTTTAAATTATTTAAAAGCAGCTAAAAGTTATACACCATACAGCGCGTATACATACACAGATTTCCAGCCAAGCAGCTAGTCAAGGAGACTATACACTTATACCCCGTACCAATAGCACCGGCTATTTGGATATTTATTAAGTGAGCAAGCGTAATTACCCCCACCAACTTTAGCATCATATAAGCATAGGAAATTTGAAGTAAAATAGTAATTAGCAGCATTGGTTATATTTTTTTTTTAGCTTAGCATTATTGTTAGCATTTTATTGAAATTACGACTTCCGCGTAATTTCGGTTTGGTGGGGGGGAGTTGTGACAATGTGCTTTGCACATGTCAAGAGCGAGCGACTGAACCCCTGACAAACACCTACCTACCCGGATAAGCTAAACGAGTCCCTAGCTATACTACCTACCCACATACTATTTCCTAATTACCTACCCGCACATTAACTACGTCCTACCTACCCTCACAGTCTAATAACCCCACCTCAAGCGCAACACACACATGTAGCCGAAGCACTAGGTGATCCTGGCGATGAGGATCTTGGGCGAGCTCAAATCATCAGGTGGGCTCCTCCGAGTCTGGCACAGCCAACAGGATAGTCAAGGGAGGCGATCACTACGAAGTCTCCAGGACCCTCCGAAGCCTCACAGCATAGCAGCCAAGGCGATGAGATGGTACCCAGGCAGGAAGCCGAAGAACCTCCAACGCCAAGCAAGATACAGCTGTAAAACAGATATTTATAAGAACAAATACGCATTAAAAGGGTAAGGAGCAAGGAAGAGGATCAACAGCAATCGGCAGAAGACAAAGACAAGGGAATACGTGTACAGCTGTATATAATCACTACAGCTGTACAAGGAAAGTATAGGACAAAGAGGTTAGGTTGCTGTACACAAACAACGTGTACAGCAGACCTTGCAAAATACTAAACGCCCGAACACGCACACTAGCGTGACCCCAACACTGAATGAATTACCTGGAGTAGTTGAAGACCTGGGACCGGTCGTTCTGGTACGTCGTCGTCGTGGAGAGATGATCGAGGCGGCGTCGGGCAGCAATGCAGCGGCGGGTGAGCTTCGTACCTGAAACTCACGCCGTACCAATTAGTTGATATAAGCAAGACGGAACGATGTGATAATTACCCAGGAGGAAGTCCTACAGCATCGCCGAGAGGTACACTGCACCAGGTCAACAAACACCATACAGCCGATTCGTACCGATACAGCCTGAACACTGCGGCACTCGACACGCTCGCACGACGCGAGATCGAGGTGCCGCGCACGGGTACGTACTGCGCAGGCGCGCGGTACGAACACGGGACTCTCGAGCACGCCGAGAGTCAGAGCTCTACGGTCCGCCGTCCTAAACGGATAATAGCCAGCGTAGCGAAGCCGCCGACTACCGACTAGATTAATAAGTAGCTAGCGAGAGAGATAGCTCCGATTCCTCCGATAAAGGTTGGTGAATAATTCACTCTAGCTGCGTACGGTACCGCCGAGTATCCGTACTAGTGTGTGCGAGATCCTGGTCCCCTCCTTCCCTTCCCCTCCTTACAGCATAACCCGGTGCGGCGAGAGTACTGCTCTGTATATAGTGTCAGGTTAAGATAACCCGCGTGTTATCGTTATTCGTCGCGTATTAACGCGGCTGGCGCCCACCTTTTCACTTAGTTGTTTATTATAATAAATATTGATTTTATTTATATTACTTGTTGTCCCTAATTGACCTGCACCCTGATCCCCAGTGCAGCGTCACACCTTATAAAATTAACTGTTTCATGTGAAAATTCTATATTCAAACAATTATAAAACATTCTTTATAGTTTCTATTTTAGTATGTTTATCAAGTCTGTTACTACCACTACATTTCTACCCTAGAAACTATAACGGGCACGTGTTCCGAAACGCGCGATAGCCCGTAAACTCGAAAACCGCGTAACCACGTGATTTCGCGTGATCGCGCAACGTCGCGAAGGGCCGCGAGACACCGAGTCTCGAGCAGTCCGTTTCTGGCCGGAACCCGAACAGGTACGCGATCCCGATACGAGCGAAAGTGAGTGAGAAAAAGAGAGAGAGAGAGATCTATTGCGAGATTAATGTGTGCACGTGTGTTGCCCCACTGCCCGAGCTGAGGGTATTGTCCTCGGGACGATACTTCGACGCCGTGACTCTCCCCCGACGCTCGAGGAAGTCCAGCTATTTCCGATACGAACGAGCGAGGAATTGATCAACTCGCCGGCGCATCCTTGCACAAAGTAAGTTACCTTGATTTTTTCGTGGTGCTGAGCCCCGTAATACCCCGTAATACGCTCAGCACAGTGCAGCGAACACCAGAAGTGCAAGGCGCAATTCGCTACTCGGCCTCCTCGCGGTGGAGAATCGCTATCGTTGTTAGCGGCGCATCACCGGAATATCGTGTTTGCACCACGGGTAACGTCCGTGTTGAGAAAAATTATTAATTGCCAACAAAATTATTTTCTTTAATTTATAATAACCGAAAATTATTAATCAATTTTGGCGATCATTTGGCGGATAAATTATTCCATTTTAGCGCTAAATAAAGTATAATTTTTGAGAAAAGTTACAAAATCGCCACGGAAATTCAAAATTTTAAAGCGCTATTCAAATAATATTATTCAATCATAATATCCCGTACCCACATTAAAACTTTAACTCGATTAATTCGTGCGTTGTTGACGCGAGGAGGCACGCGACGCGCGAACGTAAACAAAGCGCCGTGTTTATATTCCTATATATTGTACAAGGCACAAAGATTGAGTCGTATTTAAGACTCTTTATTTCTTTCACTGTCACGAGTAGTACACGGAGTGACGCGCAAGATGTGCCAAATGATGAACGTCTACACGGTGCAACTGGAAAAATAAGCAATCGCGTTACCTTCCAGGATACGTTTAGTATCATGAATCTGCCACACAGTAGCCCGATTTCGACAAACCAAACTCGAAATGAAGAGGCGAGTAACGTTTGGAGAGGAGAAGAGCTCCTCAACCAAGGTGATGAGACTGCACCAAGCGCAGCGTCAATAAGCGCGAATAGTAGTCGAAACGCTACTACAACCTCGAAGCGTGATGTAGGTCAAATCGTGCGTAAATGGGGCTTAAGCTTTAGCGGCAACCGAAGTCAAAGCGTTGACATGTTCTTGACGCGCGTCGTGGAATGTCGCGCACATAGTAATTTGTCAGACAGTGAAGTAATGTCCTCACTATCTGAAATACTAAACGGGGTAGCAGCTGTGTGGTACAGAAACCACAAACACGATAAGGTCGACTTGGCCTGAGTTTTGCGATGATGCTCGCTTAACTTACGGCATGTCAAGCGGCTATCAACAGAGGTTGGTAGCGGAAGCAAATGCGCACACACAAGGCAAAGACCATACAGCCGATTCGTACCGATACAGCCTGAACACTGCGGCACTCGACACGCTCGCACGACGCGAGATCGAGGTGCCGCGCACGGGTACGTACTGCGCAGGCGCGCGGTACGAACACGGGACTCTCGAGCACGCCGAGAGTCAGAGCTCTACGGTCCGCCGTCCTAAACGGATAATAGCCAGCGTAGCGAAGCCGCCGACTACCGACTAGATTAATAAGTAGCTAGCGAGAGAGATAGCTCCGATTCCTCCGATAAAGGTTGGTGAATAATTCACTCTAGCTGCGTACGGTACCGCCGAGTATCCGTACTAGTGTGTGCGAGATCCTGGTCCCCTCCTTCCCTTCCCCTCCTTACAGCATAACCCGGTGCGGCGAGAGTACTGCTCTGTATATAGTGTCAGGTTAAGATAACCCGCGTGTTATCGTTATTCGTCGCGTATTAACGCGGCTGGCGCCCACCTTTTCACTTAGTTGTTTATTATAATAAATATTGATTTTATTTATATTACTTGTTGTCCCTAATTGACCTGCACCCTGATCCCCAGTGCAGCGTCACACCTTATAAAATTAACTGTTTCATGTGAAAATTCTATATTCAAACAATTATAAAACATTCTTTATAGTTTCTATTTTAGTATGTTTATCAAGTCTGTTACTACCACTACATTTCTACCCTAGAAACTATAACGGGCACGTGTTCCGAAACGCGCGATAGCCCGTAAACTCGAAAACCGCGTAACCACGTGATTTCGCGTGATCGCGCAACGTCGCGAAGGGCCGCGAGACACCGAGTCTCGAGCAGTCCGTTTCTGGCCGGAACCCGAACAGGTACGCGATCCCGATACGAGCGAAAGTGAGTGAGAAAAAGAGAGAGAGAGAGATCTATTGCGAGATTAATGTGTGCACGTGTGTTGCCCCACTGCCCGAGCTGAGGGTATTGTCCTCGGGACGATACTTCGACGCCGTGACTCTCCCCCGACGCTCGAGGAAGTCCAGCTATTTCCGATACGAACGAGCGAGGAATTGATCAACTCGCCGGCGCATCCTTGCACAAAGTAAGTTACCTTGATTTTTTCGTGGTGCTGAGCCCCGTAATACCCCGTAATACGCTCAGCACAGTGCAGCGAACACCAGAAGTGCAAGGCGCAATTCGCTACTCGGCCTCCTCGCGGTGGAGAATCGCTATCGTTGTTAGCGGCGCATCACCGGAATATCGTGTTTGCACCACGGGTAACGTCCGTGTTGAGAAAAATTATTAATTGCCAACAAAATTATTTTCTTTAATTTATAATAACCGAAAATTATTAATCAATTTTGGCGATCATTTGGCGGATAAATTATTCCATTTTAGCGCTAAATAAAGTATAATTTTTGAGAAAAGTTACAAAATCGCCACGGAAATTCAAAATTTTAAAGCGCTATTCAAATAATATTATTCAATCATAATATCCCGTACCCACATTAAAACTTTAACTCGATTAATTCGTGCGTTGTTGACGCGAGGAGGCACGCGACGCGCGAACGTAAACAAAGCGCCGTGTTTATATTCCTATATATTGTACAAGGCACAAAGATTGAGTCGTATTTAAGACTCTTTATTTCTTTCACTGTCACGAGTAGTACACGGAGTGACGCGCAAGATGTGCCAAATGATGAACGTCTACACGGTGCAACTGGAAAAATAAGCAATCGCGTTACCTTCCAGGATACGTTTAGTATCATGAATCTGCCACACAGTAGCCCGATTTCGACAAACCAAACTCGAAATGAAGAGGCGAGTAACGTTTGGAGAGGAGAAGAGCTCCTCAACCAAGGTGATGAGACTGCACCAAGCGCAGCGTCAATAAGCGCGAATAGTAGTCGAAACGCTACTACAACCTCGAAGCGTGATGTAGGTCAAATCGTGCGTAAATGGGGCTTAAGCTTTAGCGGCAACCGAAGTCAAAGCGTTGACATGTTCTTGACGCGCGTCGTGGAATGTCGCGCACATAGTAATTTGTCAGACAGTGAAGTAATGTCCTCACTATCTGAAATACTAAACGGGGTAGCAGCTGTGTGGTACAGAAACCACAAACACGATAAGGTCGACTTGGCCTGAGTTTTGCGATGATGCTCGCTTAACTTACGGCATGTCAAGCGGCTATCAACAGAGGTTGGTAGCGGAAGCAAATGCGCACACACAAGGCAAAGACGAGCCTGTGGGTGATTATATCACATACCTAACCTGTATTATACGCAAACAAATACCGACACCAACTATAGAAGCACAGTTAGATTTATTGGATTTGAACATGCTTCCACGCTTACGCCAGCTGATCGGAAGGACCGATTTCGGCAGCGTAAGAGATCTGTTGGTTATGGCGAAAAACGCTGAACTCAATCTTGAGTACGAGCGCACTTACAGGGCTCCACCGAACCCTGCAACTTCGAAAGGCTACCAGGGAAAAGGGAAACGCAACCAAAAGGCGAATCAGAGCGCTGATAGCAAAGATGCGTCCCAGGAGAGTAAAAGCGAACACGCGCGAAAATCTCCCTCGTGCACACTAGAACCGAGAAAAACAAATGCTCGCTGTTATGTGTGAGACGTAGAAGGCCATTTCGTAAGAGATTGTGCGAAGCGGGCGGGAAACGACCGACGGGAAGCGTAGACGAGGTCTCTATGCCCCCGGTAGATTCGTGTACCACCTCTAAAGCCAAAGCGGAGAGCGTAAAGAGTACGCAGCTTTCGTGCGAGAATACTAGTCAAGTTCAGGCCATATTAAGCGTTGATAAGCCGGAAGACTCGTATCCGGAGACCTACGTGTTACCGCAAGCGTTGCGTGACACGGCAGTTAAGTCAAGCGGAGACCCTAACGACAATGAGGACCGTTGGTGGCTCCATGTTGACTTTGGTGGTTTCCGCGTGAGGTCGCTATATGATCCAGGTGCAGCGCGTACCGTGATGGGCACGCTCGGACTGCAAATTGCCAGTGCATGCGGGCGAACGCTCCGACCGAGCAATGGTTGTGGAGCGCGTGTTGCCGACGGGTTCTGCACACCCCTCGCTGGTTATGTAGATCTACCGTTTACGGTAGCTGGCGTGAAAAAGGAGGTCACGGTAGCAATTATGCCGAACCTTGATTATGACTGCTACATCGGTACGAATTTTTGTCGTCTATTTGACGCAGTACACGACCCTAAAGATAACCTGCTTTATTTAAAACAAGCAGATCAGAGCGTCAAATTAGAAGTGGCTAGTGTAAGCACTTAGGGTCTGCTGCATTTGTCTGCTGTCGGACTCGCACGAGTTGCGAAGAAAGGGCGTAAGTATGAGTGGGGAGAGGAGCAAGAGAAAGCTTTTACGCAAATAAAGGCGCTCGTGGCCTTAGCGCCAGTGCTCCAACATCCGGATTTCCAAGCGTAGTTTGTAGTGTAAACTAATGCAAGTGACTCAGGCTTGGGTTAAGTACTTTTACAGTACGTACACGGCGAAGAGAGAGTGCTCGAATTCACTAGCCGCATCATGACACAAGCTGAGCGCAATTACAGCGAAACCGAGAGGAAATGTCTCGCTGTAATATGGGCAATAAAGAAGTTCAGGCCTTATATCGAGGGTTATGACTTCCGAGTTATATCGGACCATAGCAGTCTTCGTTGGCTATGCAATTTGCGTAATCCAACAGGGCGTTTGGCGCGATGGGCACTACAGCTGCAAGGACACTCTTTTACTGTTGAACACCGCAAAGGGGCGTTTAATCACGTCTCAGATGCATTGTCGAGAGTGCATGAGGACGAAGCACTGGAGATTGGGGCAATCTCCTGGACAAGCGACACGCGTGACACGTGGTACACGCGCTTACGCGAACAAATACGGCAGCAGCCACGAGATTATCCACGCTATGAAGAGATCGGTGGTCAGCTGTATATTTACCGCCCGATTAAAGCGCTTCCAGCCGAGATTGACGAAGACGAGGTTTGGAAAATTGTCGTTTCAAAGGAAAAACGGCAAGAGGTCATGCAGGAGTGCCATGACGAGCCGACCTCAGGCCACTTGGGGCGCGAGAAAATCTACGCTCACGTCTCATCCTATTATTTTTGGCCTGGAATGTACCGAGACGTACAAGAATATGTTAAAACATGCCTCGTTTGTCAACAATGTAAGGTTGAACAACGAGCGCCCGCAGGTCTGATGGGGCGCTGTGTTTTCGATCGACCATGGCAAGTTGTCGCGGCGGATATTATGGGTCCATTTCCCCGCAGAAAACACAGCAAAGAATACATCTTAGTATCCTAAGATCTATTCACGCGGTGGATAGAGTGCGTCGCGATTCGCAAGGCGAACGCACAAATGATACTAAAAAAGCTTAAAGAGCGAGTATTCTTACGGTGTGGAGTTAGCGAGATACTCTCGTCGGACAATGGAACTGAGTTTAAAAATCGGCTTGTCGATAAATATCTCGAAGAGCAAGGTGTATTTTACACGAATACACCCCCATACCAGCCTCAAGCAAATTCTGTCGAACGCGTAAATCGTTCCCTTAAGACGATGATTAAGTACCGTTTATCGAGGAGAGTCACTCGACCTAGGACGAAAAACTAAACGAGATAGTTTACGCGTTCAATACCTCAGTACATAGCTCGACCGAAACGACCCCGGCGCTCTTAAATTATGGCCGACAGCCAACTCCACCATCTTTTATGAAGAGAGCGCAAGATATAGCCGCTGCAGAGCAAGAGCAGCAAAACGCAATCGAAAAATAGAAAGCTAGAATACGTATTCTAGCAGACGTGCGAGACACAGCCGCTGATTGCGCGAGAAATGTCCAAGAACGCCAAACACAATATTACGATGCCAAACGCCGAGCTTGTGATTATCAAATCAGATATTTGGTGTCGAAAGCAAATAAATTTTTTTCCTCAACCGCCGAGGGCCGAGCGGCGAAGTTAGCGCCTAATTTCGCTGGGCCGTACATAGTTAATGACCGACTTGGCGCAAATACTGTAGATTGCTTGATAAAAATGGCTATATCGTCGACTTAGTGCACGTCTCGCAATTAAAGCCATTTGAGACTACACAAGAAGAAGACGACATCGAGATCTACGCCCAACCGAACGAAAGTCTGCGAGCGCGCAGCAGGATGGAAATGCGGATACATCTGCGACTGTATCAAATAGCGATCGAAGCGTCAACGCGCAAACGCGTGCGTGATGTACGGCAGACGCTAAACCTGTAAAAACACGAGCAAACCCCAAACGAAGGGGGAAACCCAGAAAGAGTACGATCGATGTAAAGAGGACCGGGAAGTCCTCTCGCGTTAGAATTACGAATAAACCGTCCGACCCGATACAAAGAGGCCGCGGTCGTCCGAAAAGTTCGCGAAATAAAAACGTTCCGGTTAACGTAACAGATTCGTCACGAAAAACGCGAAGCATGACTGAAACCGACGTATCCTTATGATCTCCCTAACCTTCCCTTCTATTTGTTGTGTTGTAGTATGGAACGACCTGAGATGGAGGCGTTTATAGAGCGCATCCGACATGCACTCGACGGCATCGGTATTCTAGTCGACCCGATCGCTGCCATCCTTGCGCAGGCCAGGAGAGAACCTGCGCCAATCGTATCACCAGCCGCTCCAACGGCAACCTCCTCAACGGGGGCCCTTTGGTTCCTATGGGCCGATGACACCGAGGAAGACTGACGAAGAGGCCATCCTCGAGGAATCAGAGCAGAGCGCGCAATAGTAGAGGAGATGGCAGAAGAAGAGTCACTCCTACCGTCCGCTGTGTCGTTCGAGAGCCAGCGAAGCAGAGCAGTTGACTCCGCCACTGTCGACTCCGCCACCGCCGCCTCCACTGAAACCCGCACAGTCGTTGGAGGAGTACTAGCGGGAGGTCGAACCAGAGGTAGTGGAGGTGTTAAAATTGGCCTTGGAGGTAGAAGACCACCTCCAACTCGTCTTCGAACGCTTCCGCCAAGGGATGAGGCGCCTATTAAAGACCGCCCGCGCGCAGCGCACCCAAGAGCGCCAAAGACAAGAAGCCGCACGGCGCGAGAAGGAGGAACGCCAGGCAGAGAAGCGCGAGGCCGAAGAGATTATGCGCTTCCATAAACAAAAAATGGAGGAGCAAGAGCGTATCGCCGAACGCGCCCAGAGACGTATCAACCAGCTAAGCGCAGAGAAAAATGCGCTCAATACGACGGCTGCAAAGCCAACGAAGGGCACGGTACCCAAGACCACGAAGAAAGCGTGTTCCATTTGTGACATGCATGGGGTTTTGCGCAGCGACCGTTGCCCCAACTGGGAACAACATTATCAGTACCCTAACCCCTTTAAGAAGTGAGAAGCAGAGGAAAACAAGCGTGTTTCAGGAGGTCACACGCTCACACATTTATTTGTGGGATGTACATATATACAGTAATGTATATTTTTTTATGTACGCATAAGCTCTAATAAAGACACAGAGCCCCTTTTCTAAAAATTCATGTTGTTTAAACCTTGATCTATCCCGATATTATCAAGCCCTCCTTAAAAACCTATGATAATCCAACGTCGCGTTAGTTTTCTTCGTAGTTTTTATGAGAGTCTCTTATCCAGGGTATAATCGACTCTGGAGGAAGGATATAACGGGCGCGTGTTCCGAAACGCGCGATAGCCCGTAAACTCGAAAACCGCGTAACCACGTGATTACGCGTGATCGCGCAACATCGCGAAGGGCCGCAAGACACCGAGTCTCGAGCAGTCCGTTTCTGGCCGGAACCCGAATAGGTACGCGATCCCGGTACGAGCGAGAGTGAGTGAGAAAAAGAGAGAGCGAGAGATCTAGTGCGAGATGTGTGTGCACGTGTATTTTCCCACTGCCCGAGCCGAAGGTATTATCCTGTTATCGTTGTTATAAAAGTTGATGAAATGTTGGAGCAACGTTACTACAACGTGGGATACGTTGTCGATATAAGTTGCCGATATAGGTGGAAATAACGTTGTGATAACGTTTGAGCAATGTTTAAATGTCTTTGAAAAATGTATTTCATATAAAAGTTTAAAAAATGTCCTGAGCAAGCGAAAAAATACATTTTTAAATCAACAAAATTTTAACTAATAAAAAAAAATAAAAAAAAAATTTCAACCCGCGGGAATTGAACCTCGGATTTAGATCCGGAGGCTTACTCTCTACCAACTGAGCTATTTTGTTGTTCCTGTCATTAAATTAACTTTTGATTATAAACTACTATCAAAATATGCTCCGAAATAAATAACCTAAAGTTAATTTAATGACAGGAATAACAAAATAGCTCAGTTGGTAGAGAGCAAGCCTTCGGAGCTGAAGATTCGAGGTTCAATTACCGCGGAAATATTTTTTTTTATTTTTTTTTGTAATTAAAATTTAGTGCATTTAAAAAAGTATTTTTTAGCTTGCCCAGGACATTTTTTAAATTTTTATATGAAATACATTTTTCAAAGGCATTTTCAACGTTGCTCAAACGTTATCCCAACGTTATTTCCACCTATATCGGCAACTTACATAAATCTTAGCGGACATATCCCACGTTGTAACAACGTTGCTCCAACGTTTCAACAACTTTTATAACAACGTTTTAATGTTGTCGAAACAACGTTGCCACAACGTTGTTACAACATTGTGTGCTAGTAGGGTTTATTTCATAATTGTTAGCCCTGGCATATCTTACATCAATAAATAAACACTATAATATTAATAATAATATTCTTTTGTGCATATTAATTTCTCCATATGTAATAAAACATAAATATCTCTTTTTTATTGGTTTAAAATTATTTTTTGTTTTATTTTCGAACCAATAAAATAGAGATATTTACATTTTATATTAAAATGTACATTACATTATGGAGAAATTAATATCGTATAAATGAATAAATATTACTTCCATACTGATTTTAGTATTTTCTATTGCATGATTCAGTATCTTCTATCTGCTACATTCACAAACAGTTACAAAGATAATGAAAACATATTTGTAGACGTTTCAAAAAGCCTAGTTACAATTAATATGAATTGCTGCAATATATTACTAAATATATATTGTTCTTCTAATATGGTACCGATATGTACATTAAAATTTTAACTTGTATGAAATTGTCCATATTTTTAAAAATATGTTTATTCCATCAAATCTAATACCATTAAGATAAATTCTAACTGGGCTTTTTGAAATGTCTACAAATATGTTTTTATTATCTTTGTAACCGTTTGTGAATGTAGCGTTCAGAATAGACTGAGAAATGATTGATCATGAAAGTTAAGCAGCATTGACCGCGGTTAATAAGTGGATGGGTGAATAACTAACATAAACAGAAAAATGTGTAATACTTTTTTTATTTATTTTATGTTTTTTGACAATTTTATTTGTTTTTACCTAATTTTTTTAGAGAATTATCTAAAAAATTTTATTTTATTTATTTTTTAGAGAAATCAGCACTGAATCAGCGTAAAAATTTTTAACAGGGTATTGATTTGACACTGATTCTGAATTGATTGAATACTGAATTTTTAAGGGCACATTGCCCTTCTTCAAATGAATAATATCAAAATTGATACAGTACTGATTCCGTAATGACACAACATTGATTTATTACTGATTTTGTACTAATTCAGTAAGAAATCCGTTTTGCGTTTTATTGAGAACTTACTACTGAGTCAGTATTGATTTTGATCAATAGCAGTAGCGATTATTTATTAATTCCATAATGATTTCATCACAGAATCAATACTGAATCAATACGAACTTTTTCAACGGGGATAATATTAAAAACTTACGTAAACAAATTTCGGGAATCGCGAGCGAAGCAAGCGTTTTTGGCTAGTTTATTAATTATAACTATAATCAATGTTTGAAACTAATGTAAATTAAATATTTGAACAGAGTCTGCTGAAAACTTATAAATATTTCAAATTTAATGTATATAAGAAAAAATGGTTGATTTTGAATCATTAAGTGATAAAAATGGCCAAAAAGTTATTTTTTTTCAAAAAATTCAATGGTCTGGTACTAATTGAAATTTAGGTCTAAAAATTTAGCTACACTCTAGTCAAATAGCTCTTTACTGATTCCATATATTAAAATAAAATTCTATTTTTTAACTGGATCACTTTACATGGAATCTCCCATATATATATGCATAAATTGATCAATCGGTACTTATGCCGACAAATTCTTACGGGAAATGGGAATTGTGCTTACTTTGGGGTAATTATGCCGACGTCAGCATAATTCCACCGAAAATTTAACCACGTATCCGTACTTATGCCGACACACAACAAATCGGAAAATTATCTTTGTGAGCCCCGCTTTGACGTTATTATATTAATGAAGGATTGAAGTTATAACATCTTTCGAGGAGGCCTCCGGCACTTCGAATGAGGTTATAACTTCAATCCTTCATTAATATTATAAGGTCAAAGTGTGCTTTTTTACCCGTGAGGGGTATTTAGGTATTTGGGTTATTGGATATTTGGGTTATTGGTTTTTTATGCATTATTCTGTCAATTAATATTCTCCCCCTTATATCTGAGTCGTTACATATGTTTTATAACCTCAAAACACCAAGATAACACGTAGTGTCACCATAAGTACCGATACTGGTGTTTATATATATATACTGTAACGGTAAACGGTCCGCGCGAGACGAAATCGTACCGATCGCGTGAGTTTACCGTCGGAGACGCGTAATGCGCATGCGTGAGTGCGCCGAAGAACCGGTGTGCACGACAAACCAGCAGTATCGTTCGGTTCACGGTGTGACCACGTTCCCGGAGCCAACGGAGACATCTCCGAACACCTCACCGGAGTATCGTCTCGTCTTCGCAAGAGTGAAAACGGCTCGTCAAGAAGACCCCGAAACACGAGTTCCCTCGAATAAGGAAGACGGAGGGGAGAGAGAGAGAGAGACGGAGAACAAATTGAATGAACGGAGAGGTAGAGGAAAGAGAAAGACGCAGTCCCCCGGGTCTTCGATAGAACACAAGTAAGTCCTGGCCAGGCGACACCAAGCAGAGTTGAGCATTATTCGAATTACAAATTATCTATTTATTCATCTAAATAAAATTTTATTCTTATTCGTATTATTCGTTATTTGCGTTATTCGTTTTTCTTTCTATTCGTTATTCGGGATATTCGTTATTCGCGATATCTACTATCTGCAATATTCGTTATTCGTCATATTATCTAGATCATTGTTCAAAATTCAAACAAATGTTAAATAGGTGTATAAGAATAAGCGCCCATAATAGTCGTTTTCGATACAAGTGTGAAAGCGTTGGTTTTCAAACGAGTGCGAGTTTATCAGAACAGGGGTACGTAGGTAACACACGCATGAGTCAAGTACCAGCTTTCACACTTGTAATAACAAAATTTTTTGATACCATGGATGAAAATACAATCTTAAGGGGGTGTCAGACTCAAAAAACGGCCATTTTTTATATTTTTTTATAAACAAAAGAATAAATTCTTTAAAAAATCCTGAATGCCATCCCTATAGTTTATGATTTAATTATGATATTTACGTTGAAAATTTATGCTTTTTTTGACTAATAATTACCGACCAAAAATTGCTTATTTAATTATTATTGAAAAAAAATCATTTTTTTTTAATCGAAACGCTATGCCCTTGCTTTTGTTTTAAGCTGCCCTTATGAATGTTTTCAGATTTTTAATTTAATATTTTCAGATTATTTGCAGATTGCACTCGAGGCGAAAAACTCCATTTTAGGCACTAACGAAATGTACTATTATTATCTAAGTATTTAAGTAAAATAAGTAAATAAAATATCTAAATAAAATTCTGATACAAAATGATAAGCATCTATTTTAGAAATGAATATTTGAATATCGAGTATAGAATTACGAATAAATGTATAATCGAATAGCCGAATTACAAATAAATAGATGTAACTAACGAATAACTATTCGAATAAGATTTTAGTTGAATAAATTTATTCGTAGAAAATATTATATAATTATTCATTTCATTTTATTCGTTATTCGTATTTAAATAATTTTTGCTCAACTCTGACGCCGAGTTGTTATCGCGACGCCAACAACGATAGGCGACGGGATACGCGCGGTATCCCGATGCGTAATCCGTGCGAGAGGTTAGCCGCTCTCGTCATGACTCTCTCTCATTCGCATAATCACGCATACTGCACCCGGAGTGCTTCCCACTCCGGCGCGACTATATCCGTCTTAATTCGTAGCGAAGCCAGGTAACTCGTACCTGGCAAATCGACCGCGTTCTCCGATTGGGCCAAGACGCCGTGACTCGAACGCGTATTGCGGCGGGCGCATAACACACATGTACTTCTCTGTAAAATCGCGGTTGTTTATGTTTTCAAATACGCTCTTCTTGAGCCAAGGATTAGCATTGCCTTGGCTCAACTCAATTCAATTCAATTCTGTGATACGTAAATACTAACGTTCTCACATTTAATCTTTTATTTCATTTATTTAATAAATTACATTATTAATCTAGCCGTGTGTACCAATTATTTCAATTCCCGATGGACCCTATCCTAAAGGCGAATACCGTCATGCCCCGCGGGTGTGAATTGCACTTCGCCCGACACATAGCTGAGTAGCCGAGCACGGGTATCGACGAAAAGTAGTACTCATAATACGAAGATAGTGTGTACTAGGTAAGTACTCACGCTGTATACAGGGGAGACGATGTCACACACAGAGCTTGACGCTAGCTCCTACCGTATCGAGAGTCGACTCCGTCTACCGGTCAGTTGCTTGGTGATACAGCTGATCGTGATAACGTGAAGATTTCCTGTGCATTGAGTACATGCACAGGACGACTAAAACCCTCCTCACGAGTAGAAACGACCCTGTTACAATATATATACATATATATATATCTTCTGTCTATCGAAGAATACAGTAAAGTAAGCCTTCATTGGATCTATCACAGTGCCCGTAGGAACATGTCTGGAGAAGAGACCCCACAGATATTGTGGTACACGCATTCGTATCAGTTTGTACATTATTAGAGCCATGAAAGAGTGTCTCCTCTTCGCTGAAGCAAACAGCAGAAACAATAATACCAATTTTTTGTCAATCCCGTTTCGTATGTCCTCAGTCAGTTTCAATAATGCTGTTTCCGTCAAACTATATGGCCTGAAGCCAGTTTGCAAAGGGTCCATATGCTAGTGTTCGTCAAGATGCTCACGCAGTTGTTCCAACACAATCTTCTCCAGCACCTTTGACAGAAAACTCAGCAGTGCGATAGGCTGAAAATTACACGCAAAAGATGAAGTTTCACACTTCTTAAGTGATATAATGTGTGACCTCTACCGTAGTACTGATAAGACCCTACTGGCAAATGAGAAGTTGCATAACTTATTAAGGAAGTTACCTACGCTCGGCTGAGATTTTACTATTACACTCTGCGGAATGCCGTCCGATCCCCTAGCCTGTAAGGAGAAATGTGAAATCGCCAGAATAACCATTCTCATTTGCACTTTGGATGATAGACTGACTCCCTCTCCCTAGATTCCTCTGCAGAAGAGACTGTTACACCCGCAAAGTTTTTATGTAAATCCTCCTACGAGAAACCTAGTCGACTCCTCCTATTCTCATGGAAGGAGCCAGAGATTGCATAGCTCCTTCCAGATGCTATTATTTGCAAGAGCATCATATATTCTATTTTTATAAGATTCCTTTTTTGTCTCTGCTATTTCATCAGTAACTTGTCTGAATAATTGAAATTCGTTTAGTAACTCTGTGTCCTCAGTCTGTATGTAGCGTTTGTAAAGTGTATTGCGTTTATGCTGGAGTTGATACTACTCTGCATCCACATAAGCCGGCCTTGATTTCACTGTGATTAACTTTTTTATTGGTGCTAGCTTGTCAATCGCTACGGATAACTTCGTGCCGAGACACTTCAACGCAACTTCGGTATTGAAACAATCACTGTAAAAAGGCGACAAGTCACAATGTTCAAGCAAAATTACGATAAACTATATTTTAGAAGCTGCATTCAATGTATTATTGTACAGAATTAAAACAGAAATAACGTATAGGACATTGTGAAAAGTCGCAGCTACATTATCCGAGTCAATAATAGGGTCATTGGCATCCACAAGGGTCACGTCCAACCTTATGCGCAATGTTGACGTAAAATGCGTGGACTTATGCTGGATAAATTGCAGAGAAAGTTCTTCAAAAAGATTACGCACACAATTAACATCATCACCATCTCTTAGGATATTCACGACAATATATTAGTAATGTGTCCAAAAATTTAGAATCCCTGGTAATAGCAATTTTCGGTGGTCGATAAATTATAGCCATGAGTGCAGGTGGTGCATCGTTGTTCTGAATTTCACACAAAATATAGGTAAAAGTAAAGAAATATGACAAGATAATAGAGATGAATGTTTAGGTAAATAGCTAAATAAGAATTAAGCATGAGTAAGTAAAATAAATTGACTTGCAAAAACAGAGCACTACACATAACGCACCCTAAATTAGGTCCAGAAGGCTCTCCTCGACCTTCCTCCTACCGCACGCCTGTAGATCGAATCCAGACAAGTATTTGAATAGACGGGTCTGAAATTTATAATGGTGTGCTGGATGGAAATCTAAATCTATTGTTATTGATCTAAGTTTATCTAATGCTCATTCTTTATATAAAATGAAAAATGAAGGACTTATGCCATTTCCATTTCCTTTTCCTTCATTCCGAATATCGGTTTTTAGATCATTATTGACATTGGATAATACTAACGATAGCATTTCTTGTTAGCCGCCCTACTCGATTAGTTGGTCGTCATTTTTAAAGGTTGCTACAAGTCGAAGATGTCACTTGTGTGCTTTGCGTAAAATTATTAGTCGAACAAAATACATGTGCTCTCATTGTGATATTCCTTTATGCGTAGCTCCATGTTTTGAAGAATATCATACATAAGAGCCATTATCATAAAGTCAAATATTTAGAGGTGGGAGGCAAGGGGACTCACGGAAATAAAGCACCCTAACGTGAGAGGCAAGGGGACTCACGGAAATCAAGCACGCCAAAGGAATCAAATTTTCGCTACATCCACGCTGTTGATTCTCGGTCATGCTAAAAGCGAAAACTAATATATTTTCTCATAATACATCAGTGATAAAAATGCATGTAATGCATATCATTTTTGGATATCATTTTCGGACTAAAATACTACAAGTAATGAAGTTGACCTTGAAATACAATTTTCAAGGTCAAGGATGGCTCCTTAAATTTTTTGATATTTTTTTCGTATTTAGCGCATCCAAATACGAGTAAAAGCACTCCTAACTCGCCAATTTATATTTTTAATTTGGACTTTGCGTTCCAGACGGGACTGGTCGATATATCGACCACCAATTTTGTCAGGCACTCCACGTAACATATGTTTTCATTTTATGCACTAATATTGTGTAAAAAAAGTCGAATTTCAACGTCAAAATCCCCGTCCTTAAAAGGTTAAATACTCAATAACATCATCTTCATCTTACTCAAGTTCAATGCCAGGCCATTTCTGGTCGTCCAGCACGCAATCGCGCCTGCATCGTGTGACCTCTCGATAGCAAGGCTTCGTCATCGGGAAAAAGGAGTGGTAAATTTGAGTATCGTTTGCGAAAATCATATAATTCGAGTATCGCTGGACCGCAGGCAGGTCATACATATATACATAGAATAGCAAGGGGCTTAACACATTTCCTTAAGAGACTCCCACACATGTGGGCAGCTACTGGGACAGTAGTTCCACGAAAACCACTCAATAACACCATCACCTCAGCCAACAGTCCAAAGCTTACGAAGGAAGAGTGCACTGTGAAAGTAACAAACGCTTTTGAAAAATTAAACAATACAAGGAGCGTGACTTTGCATTGATCAATCGTCTTCCGTATATCCTTCATTACCTCAAGCAGTGCCGTCTGCGTGCTATGTTCCCGGCGGGATCCGGCCTGCCTGAGAAAAAGCAGCTTGTGCTCGTCGAGAAATGACGAAATTTAAATGGGCACTATTCTTATCAGCAGTTTCGACACCTCGCACAGCCGTACAATTCGTCTAGTGTCAGAAATTCTACTACACGTGCTGGTTTTAATCAATGGATACAAAAGAGCTTGTTTTTACTGTAAGCGGAAAAAGATCCGACTGAAGCGAGGCATTGAAAATGCCAGCAAGTGGCTCTGACATGCATGAACTCGCTATCTTAAGCATGGAGATAGAAATACCATCTATGCCAATGGTCCGCGAAGTGGCACGGCGCAACACTCCCTGAACATAAATGGTGGTAACGCGGATGAATTGGATTTGGGGAACATTTTGAGGCGGTAGGAAAATTACAATATCTGCACGTGTGTGTTGAGAAAGTGCGGTTGTGTGTAAAGAGATGGATGAATAATGAATGATAAGGTCATCTAATGAAAATAATGAAAATTGTGAAGGTTTTGTGCGTACTGTAACTTCATAGCTTTTCAAGATTCGCCATTTCTAGATTTGGCGTCTGACGCAGCATTAAGTTTGCCGTTTATATAACTGTGTTTGGCTGTTTCAATGGCATTTGACGCAGGACTACGTGTCCTTTAACGCTGAAAATCCTTCGCATCATTCGTTTGCTTTGCAGTACGAAATGCGCGCTATTTTCCCTAATAAGAATTTTTACATCTGATGTAAGAAACAGCTTACACCTCGCATGCAGAGTAGTTAGCCTAATAGGCGCAAGGCAATCAAAGGTATGAATAAACAAACTGCTGAATTAAAAGACGGTGTTATCTGTGTTAGTATGAGTGAAATGTGTAGGGGATTTCTGTGAGGTGAAATGCATGCAGGACAGGGAATCTGAATGGTACTGATTAAAAAGGTTGAATAGATGGACTGGATCAACATGTTCCAAGTTGCGCAAATGAAATTGACGCAATTTAGTCGCGGGTCAGGATAAATTTAGATGTATTCCTATGATGTCATGTTTAGAGTCGGTCAAGAATGGTGATTGCAATATGACAAATTTATACGACCCCAGAGCAATATCGCGCAAAATGAAAATATGATCCAGGTGTGTGTAATGTGATCGCTGCAGTATGATGTGTCGATTCCGAGGGGACCAGGTTGAACCGAGCATCTGTTATTCTCGAGAACATATAGGCCGTGGCAGCATTAGATAAGTTAAAATTAATATTGAAATCGACAGTAATAAACACATGTTTATAAAATAGTAAGTACCCGGAAATATTGTCAAAAAATTAATGAAAAACCGACCCCGGCCGTCTATGGACAGCACAAGCAAGTGTTTTAAAAGTATTGCGATGTTCAAAAGTAAAAATTCGGGAATATTATCGAAAATGGGATCAGAGTGACCTACAACCTTAACATATATAACTATACACTACAAACATACACCCCGATGCTTTCCCCCGTTTAGTTTGGTAGACTAGTTAGAAAGCTGGATGATATCGAATGAACCAAATGAGGTCAGAAAAGTTTCAGAAAATGCAATATTATCATACGCTTTAGGGTAGATAAGTGTTTCGATGGATGAAAAATTAGTTTTTAATCGATTTATGCTAACATGCTGGTTTCAAACTTACTCGCTTCTCCCATTCGCCTACCTTCCAACTCTCAACCAACCGTAACGTGGCGTCTCCGGCACCCCCATCGCTAGGCCTTCTAGAGAGTTTAGCTCCTCAGCTTCGGGACCGAGCACTGAAATCCTGAACGAAACACCTACTAAGGCGTACTCCGCATAACTTTCTTTATATCTTGTACTCGTATACTTACATGGGCTTTTCTCTTGCTTCGTAGGTTTTTTTACACCCTTGCAAGAGACAGGCTCTTGCGAATAAGCAGTTAATAAACCGAAGCGTCCTTTGGTATCAGTTGTGTCATTGCCTCATTATACCTTCTACCTTTTAGTGCCTAATTACAATGAATTCATACGCGTGTTATCATTTTCTAAAATAGAGAAGGAGTCGCTCGTATTGGGAACGACTCCTGGCGTATATAAATTGTAATTAGTGTTCGCGTTTACTGACACTAAAGGGCTCTCTTTTGTCTCTCTACTAGAAACCGAAATATTACACACTATCGGGCGTGCATAGTGCAGCTTAGTGGATGCGCGAAGTGCCTGGGAGCATCTAGCATGGACAGGATTAGGTCACAGCGACCGCAAGAGTATGATCGCATCACCATCAGCCCCGAAAACTTTTTGTGCGGAGAGTCTGCCAAGCATACCACAGCGTATTATCGCCAAATTCCTTGCTGCTGGTCTGACCAGCTTAAATGCTACGCCAAATGAATTCATTTGATTGCTTGGTTGCTTTGCATCGTTAGTATCAGCCGTAAGAATCAGTGATTGATGTTGTTTTTTTACGCCGTATTAATTTGTTTGATGTTATTTTTATTTTTATTATTGCTATTTATGCGCGGCGCCCAATCTCTGATACTTAAAACTTGATTATAAACCAAGCGCAACTCGATCGCGTCAAGGACAGCATGGACGATGTTGTCGTTAGAGAGTTTTACAGATGCTGGCTCGCCTAAAAGCAAGATCTCACATGAGTTCTGTTATGAGTGAGTGGCGGAAGATAAATCAGTAGCGAGATTTTGTCGTCGCGGAGCTGGGTAGTATATCTTGTTTTGCAACATCCACGCGCCGAAAGCTAAGCGATGCAATTATCAAGTAAATTAACATCACCGCGGATAGAATCAATCATACCGCAAATAGAATTTACATCAGTTTGAACTTTGTCAACTTTTGTGTGTAATTTCTTAAAGCCAATATCCATCTTCTGATCTACGATATCCATTCTCTGATCAAAACTGAGAATGCATTAAATCGCATTTGAATCGCGTTGCAAATGAGATAAATTAATCGACTCCCTAGCATACAGCTGTTTAGCGATCTGCTCTCCCACCGGAGAAGAATGCGAGGCTGGACTCTTAAGCAAGCCGGAAACGGGGATAAGAGCGTGAGTGACAGCACGGGTGAGCGTAACCGGCGCGGCGTGGCAGCAGTAACACCGTCGACGCTATTTAATGTAGTGGGAGTGGTGTTGGTGCACTATCCAGGAGGTACTGCACTCGCGTTACCTGACGCGTCACGGTAACACAGAGGGAACTTGGTGCAACTTGACTCTGGCTATGCCGCAGATTTTGATGTGCGCGTAAATCGTAGTGTACAGATGGCCACAATGCTGACGGGGCGACAGCTGTCATGGGCCGGTGGTGAGACAAATGGTGGTCGCAGCAAGCCTCCAGGCGTCGTCTCGCAAGTTGCCGCGCAGAAGTGCTAAGTCCGCAGACGCACCTAATCAGGTGTCGTTCATGAGACATTATACAGAAAAGTTTATCTTACCTTTGAAACATCTATGGCTCCACCAAATATGCCTGAGTCATCCAATGAAAATGCATCTTTTTTTTAAATGTCAGAAGGAATTCAAGCTCCCTGGCTCAATATGCGATACCTGATATACATGCTTGAATAGCGTGAGCCAGCGGGAGACCGATCCTCCTAAAAATTAAGTCGGAAAAGGCTTGTGAGTAAGTCAAATTGCACTTCAAAGACGGAGCGACGTGCAACACAGCCGTCTGACTTACCAAAGAGAGAGTGAGAAAGAGAGAGAGAGAGAAAGATTGATTAATTGATTGATTACCTTTATTGGTTAGTAGGGGTAAAACTCCCAGATCTTTATAATAATACATTTGGAATGAATAAATTCATTCTAATGAATGAGTACATTACATAAAACTTTAGAATAACAATTATAAAATAATAGCATTAATAATTAACAATTAACAATAATAAATTCACACAAGCAAATGTAACATATAATAAAAATATAAAAATATAATAATGTGAGGTAACCAATAATTAAAATAAATAAATAATTAAATAAATAAATTAATCAATGAATAAACAAATACATAAATACATGTTTAAAGTAATAAGGCGGTGAGGTCAGGGATGGGATGCGCAACGATACCCTCGCGCTCGACTCTGGCCAACTATGCTGTCTGGTCGAGTACAATTAAATGACTGAATGTGATTTTTTAAATGAGGCAATAGAGAAGCGATCAAATGAGGCGAAGAGAAGCTGATTAATGATGCGTGAGGCCGTGATTATAAATGATCTATTAAAAGCCTCAGTACGAGGAGAAAAGAACGTGAGAAATTTGGGAGGATGATGAGAGGAAGTGCGAAAGATAGATAAAACGTTGCCGGATATGATAAAATGATCAGAGAGATAACGAGGTCAATTATGGACGATGATGGAGAAAGCTAGTGAACCGAATATGAATACACGTCTAGACTCGACAGATCCATACTAGACCCAGTCTAAATGGGATTTTATATATTGTATTCGGAGGCTACCCCAAACGAATCTCATACTGGCGTTAAGGAGGTGCTGTAGTTTAAGATCTCTGGTTTGATTAACGTCATTATAGACGACACACGCATAATCAAAGTGCGGCATTATCCAAGCTTCTATTAAATTCTTCCTTCATATCCGGAGTAGCGCACGCTTAAAACGCCATGCGCCCGACGAGAGATTGATAAAACATGCATAGAGCAGTCACGAGTAGGAGATAACTAGATAGACAGCGATTTGTCCTCATATTTATACCTCAATAATTCAGACTCAATTCCAACTCTAGGGGCAGTGGCCAGGTCAATACGCTAGATATAAGCCTGACTACCCAGAAGCATCACTGTCGTTTTACAAACATTAACTTTTATTTCGTTGAAAGTAGACCATGAAGCAATACGATTTGTATCATAAGTAATACGCTGTATACCCAATTTCAGATTAGCGGGAAAGAAAGAGTAATACTGGGCATCATAAGCAAAGAACATATAGTTGCAGTATTCCAGGGCATAAGGCAGATCTGTATGCGACCCACCAAGTAGCGACAAAACCAGTTCAATACCTTGCGATAACAGCCTATATTATAAAGCTTATTTAAGAGAGGAGCGTGAGGCACAGTATGAAACGTCTTTGAGTAATCGAACAAGACTACAACCATGATCTTGCGAGCATCAATCGCTCTGCGAATATCATCAATAATACTCAGGAGAGCCGTCTGGGTGCTGTAACCCCTGCGAAAACCTGCTGGGCGTGATATAAGAAGATTGTTGCTTTCAAGATGGAATGATTGTAGACAGCTCACAAAGCTTTGCAATGAGGTACATCTCAAAACACGATTCAATCCTGCTCGTCTTCGCAAGGGGGACTAAGAGTGTTCGCTTCCAATAATCAGGAAACATTCCTTTGTCTAGCAGTTCATTAAATAAATCTGCAAAAAACTGATAATTAGGGCTCAAGTATTATTATTATTTTCACTGAAATTCCATCTACATCCACTGCCTTAGACGAGGCCCTTGAGATAATCCTTTGGACTCCCCTTATGGTTACAGGAGAAAATTGAAATAGTGGATGAATAGAGGTGACAGTCGAGTGATCCAATGAAAAGAGGAAGAAGGCATTGCATTCAGGTGATAGCGAAGGAATATTGTTAGAGATAGAGGCGTAGTGCGCTTTAAGTTGATGAATAGCGAAGTGTGTTAGCGGTGATGGTCGAGCTCTAGCACCCAGGTCCATATTTTTAAGGCTTTCCTATTTCTGAGACGAATCACATGCATTACTACGCCTATCAGTCAGGTATTGGAAACACGGTTGCGTAGAGATTTAAACTTTTGATTTTTAAATTTTTAAATTTGTTATAGGTAGCATTCCTTTTCCTGATGATAAGCAGATAGATATATGGAAGCGTTGCAGGTAGCATATTACTAATTGAGCACATGGGTCAAATAAATGGTGACGACGACTTATTATCAAAGCAGTTGAGCGTCTCCCACGTGCCCGTGTAATAGCTGCTTGTAACCTGGCGTAAATAACGCGCTCCAATTGCTTCCCCAATTTGAGAACTCCAGATTTTATTCGGTTTTATTGCCTTAGAAGTAACTATTTCTGTACCTTTTACTGTGCCGGGAAACATTTTGACCTAAAACAAGCACTATATGTGTACAGAAACATGTAGTACCCTTAGCTTTGTGGACGAATATTATCCTTGCAGTTAGAAGACACTGTGGTATCCGGTCTTGAGTTGCAGAGCAGTGGGTTAGGTTAATAACTCTTTGACTTCTTTCAATTCCGTGTCCATGTCCTTTATAGTAATGAATTCAACCCGCATTGCATAGACAAGACCACCGCCTCGAAATCTGAAATCCCTTTACCATGTTTCCCGATCTCAATGAATAGCTTGTTTTCTGATTTGCCGGATACAAGAGACTCTTCCTCTCAGCGATTTGAGACTTGGTGTGGCCCCAATTTGTCAAAGTATGTCGGCGTATGCCGAGCAAGTGGACAACTTTGATCATTTCTTCCTATTAGATGCTAAGGCGGTGAGACCGAGATGGTGAGCGCCTTTCATTGTCATGCCTCTGTGCAAAAGATAATCGACGTATAGCATATCCTATACTTGTGCGCGCTTGCCACGCTATCCTTCGACGATGCCGGACGCAGTAGACTGCTCATCTGCGCAAATTTTGCTGAAGGCCCTTCTAATGGTATTAATCTGTTGTGGATGTTGTTCAAGCGGAGGAAAGCTCTGTTTGTTTCACTCGACATCCGAGTTGAGGGCAGGTCACACATAGCATTAGATGCTACAGGGGCAGAGTGGCTAACCTCGGCAACATTTCTTGTTTTGATGATTTGAGTTTGCCCCCCGCCCCAAATCCGCGGGACCAGCACTAATCACCGAGGGTCATATAAGATCAGAAACAGTAGCGGGATTTGGCATGGTTGCCATGCCTGCTTGGGATAGAATTTTTTAATCTCACTATCCATTATCATTTTAGTTTCGGGCTACCTTCCCCTATATTTCCGACACCATCCATATTTTTAACGCATTCCCCGATCCACCACCTGGGGAAACGCCACAATTCATGACCAGCAAAGCCGACACGTGATTTAAAAAAGATCTTATGTGTTCTCATTTAAATGACACACTCTGCGAAACATAAAAGTCAAATTATATAGTTTATCAATAATGTAATCTTACCTTTAGGTTCTCAACGCTTTTTCCAACTTTCACAATAGTCCCTGACGATTCATGGCCGATAATCATCGGTTTTCTAACCACAAAATTACCTATCTTTCCATGCCTAAGGTAATGAACATCAGATCCACAGATACCGATGCAGCCCATTTTTAATAGTACCTCTGCAATATTGTATAACAATTATTAATGCATTAATATATCTATTGTAAATGTGTATCATTTATGGCAATGTTTAGTATGCAAAAGAATGATAAATGTTTTTATTCTTTAAATACTTAATTTATATTTTTAGAAAATAATCCAGGTTGAGGTAGTGCACACTGTATATATTAAAAAAACGTACAACATTTCGTCTACCAGATGTTACAGACTTTTTTGAGATACGAGTTCAACATAAATTTTTAAATTCTTTAAGAATATAAGAATACTCATTTATTAAGCATGCACGGAGTGCTGTTACCCGTGAATGACATGCCAGATATACTTTATCGATCCATTTCGAAGCATTTGGACACATATTTAATAAAATAAGGTCATATTTGTACAGGTATAGGAAACGATTAGCATTATTATTGTTAATTATTATTGGAAGCCTTTATGGAGTACGTTATTTTCCAATGACAAAATCCTCTTTTCTATAGGTTTGAAAACTTACAACATGACCGTCAGATTTTTATTTCAAAACATATTTCAATTTGCTATTTCATTGCGTACAAAAATAAACTTATTTCAGATCCAATATTTGTTTGGCATAACAGATTCAAATAAAACTAGATTTTCTAATATTTAAACAATAAACAAAGTCCCAATTTAATTTTTTAGCCTATAATCGATACATTAATTTGGATTCTTGACCTATTAAAACTAAGAGTGTGCGGGTACCCGGAAAGTTGGGTTACCCGATTCGAAAACCCGACCCGTCGGGTCGGGTTTGAGTCGGTCGGGCTTCGGGTTTTACCGTAACCCGAAATTTTTCGGTCTGCTCAAATGTTTCGGGCTACCCGAAATATTTCAGTCTACCCGAATGATTCGGGCTACCCGAAAGATTCGGGATACCCGAATTATACGGACTACACGAATGTAACGAATTACCCGAATTTTTCGGGATACCCGAATATTTCGGACTACCCGAATATTTTGGACTGCTCGAATATTTCTCGCGCTTTCCCAATGTTTCATTTCTAATTATTTATTATTTAATATTTCTTTCACTATTATGTAAAAAAGATAATAAGTTTTTAATAAGAATTACAAGGGAAATACAATAATAGGAAAATAAAATAAATAAATTAATAAATAAACCCTGGCAGAAATTTATCTAGTTTTATCGAGACCTAAATAAGATAATTTACATTCAGCCTAAAAAAGCTTACATTACGCCCTTGACATTTACCTCAAGTGCTATAGCTACTTTATAAGTTTAATTTTTGAAAAACCACTTCATTATACCAAAACTAATGCATTTGAATAAAATAGTCGGAATTGCCGGATCACAAGAAAAATTCGGTTTATCCGAAAAATTCGGACTATCCGAAATACTAGGATTACCCGAAAAATTCGGAATACACGAAATACTCGGTCTACCCGAAAAATTCGGTCAACCTGAAATTCTCGGGTTACCCGAAAAATTTGGATTATCCGAAATACTCGGGTTACCCGAAATTCAGGTACCCCACAAATTACGGGTTATCCGTTAAATTTTCGGGTCTCGAAAATGTCGGGTACTCGCCCGAACCCGAATAAAATACTCGAACCCGATCGGGTCGAGTAGTCGGGCTACCCGCACACTCCTAATTCAAACGTTAAAAACCTTACATTAGATAAAATGCTCCGTAGGATTTGGAAACATAACACATGATTCTCCAGTTTCCATTTATTTATTTATTATTTATTATTGACTCTAGACATTACAATATTTTACAATAAATGTATCCTCTAGAGGTGCACGCTGCACCTGTGCATAGGAGCCGGAGAACTTAACACTATATCCTAATACTAAATTAACCTAATAATATATTTAATAAGAGTTTTGCAACTTAATCAGCATAACTAGTACACTGTTTAGTGTATTACTCTTTTACATTTTTTTAAACACTTTAAATTTAATGCTCATTTTATTGTTTAATATTATTACTTTTTTAAACATTTTTTCCTTATTTTACACCGAAATCTTGTTGACGTGGCTCTAGCAGTTGTGAACGTTTCTGTTGTCGCATTTCTGTTTCTTGCAAAAATAATTTTCTCGATGTTGTTTAGTCTTGCAGGGAAAGTGAGTCCAACCGCACAAGTGACTCTGTAATGTGGAAACATTTCTTGATGTTGTATTGAAGAATCACATTTACATGCTGATGTAAATACTATATCATCTATAACTACTAGATCTTTGTATTTAGGGTGCTGTTTCAGTGGGTAAACAGAATTTGTAAAAATTTGTTTTCCTCTTATTCCCCTATCAAAATAAAAAATTGCTTTATTCGATCCAATGTAGTTTAGATTTCCACAGGACAAGCGGTAAGAGTTAAATTGCTGTAATTTCTTCCCTGGTGGATTAGTGATTTTGTCTTTTTTAGTATATACTGATTCTATAGGATCATATTTTTCTTTTACAACTTCATCTTTAACTTTGTTACATTCTGGTGTTTCTTTTACAAAACTTATGTATTTAAAACCAACTCGATTAATTTTAGTTTCACAGACCATATCAAATAGATGCTTTTTGTCTTTTTTCACTGTTTTATCCGGTATAGCTTTTTGTTTATCACTCAAAGTCACCACGTCCTCTGCAACTGAAAGTTTATATGCCTCTTCAAGAAAGTTCATATTAATTACTTCAGTTGCAATTAGAATTAAATTGCTAATATTTTCTGTTTTTTCATTTTATTGTAGTTGTAATCAGATATTCTGCGATGCGATAGTTTGTAGTACTTGTTACATTTACCATTTGCGCATAGATATGTTCTAACATTAAGTAACAATTTGACAAATAATGCCTTATCCTGTAGGACTTCCAATGCACGATTTACACATCTAACAAATTTATTATTTTTATCTGTTAAAAATGAATTAATTATTGAATTGTTTGCAAGTACCTGATTTTTTTGACTAATTAACTTACAAAACCATATTTTTATTCGAGTACAATCAATTTTTACTGAGTTATTCATACTAATTCTTTATACGTTTATTTTAGAATGTACACCCTTCATGGTCATGATAAAATCCAAAATAACGATTTTTATTAATTAACATCCAATAATATAAATTAACAACCAATTTTGATTTTAAAAGTTGTACGACGTTTCGTCTGCCACGATTTGCAGACCTCTTCAAGTACTATTTATTGAACAAAAAACATAAATAAATATACAAAAAACTTTTTAAATAACAATTCACAAAAAAACACTATATATAATAATATATATAACTATATATAACACAAAACAATCTTTACCAAATAATTGTCAAACAGTTAGCACTGATCTTCCATTACTCGTAGATGAGTAGAGTCAAGTGAAATTTCAAAAATTGTTATTGCTATATATAACGTGTACAAAAGATTGACATATCGTCGCCTCAGAATAAAAAGGTGCCAACTGAGAATCCGGTTGGAAAAGGTGCCAACTCGGAATACGTTTGGAAAAAATGCCAACTAGGAATACGGTTGGAAAAGGTGCCAACTCGGAATCCGGTTGGAAAAGGAGTCAACTGGGAATCCGATTGGAAAAGGTGCCAATTCGGAATCCGGTTGGAAAAGGAGTCAACTCGATATTCGGTTGGGAAAGGTGTCAATTCGTGGACAAAACTTTTCCATTTATCTTATTAATTATTTGTCCTATGACTTAAATATATATTGGCGCTTGAAAATGTTCCTTATGCGCTCCATTCGCACTGTAATTTATATAATGGCGATTTTATTTAAATTCGGAAACGCGAAAAATATATTTTGTTCAAAATTTATTTATACGTTGCTTAAACCATCCCGGATATAGGATTTTTTTCATATTTTTTCTAAGCGGTGTTTTGCAGATACTGGGGTTCAAAAATCTGAAAAAAGGATATTTTCAACTTTTTTCTTCTCTCCGGCTTTTTCTCATCGAAAACGAATTATTCGATAATGTATAAGATGTAGTGCTTAAATTATATAGCATTTTTTTAAAATAAACTGGATTGATGAATATAGTATTTATTAAAAAAATTTGTATAAACGCAAAATATAATACTGTTATATGCAATAATTACAAGGACTCCTACCTTTAGATTGCAGTAGCTGATAAATTAACCTATTATTTAATAATATTGACGCATTGACACGTAGCAAATAATTTTTCATATTATTATACAGATTTTCAGAACTGATAACAATCACCATATTATGATCACTTGATCTGATTTATGTTTGATTATCTTATTTTTAAATATTTTAAAAGAAAACATAAACTCGTATACCCTTTTCGTGTATATGAAATATATTATGCTTTCATCCATTTATAATTTCAAAAAAGTCTGGTTTATTGTTTAAATACGCGAATATGACATGAACATATTATGCTTCAGGAAGTATTATTCTTGTAACGGTATTAAGCAATATTTACAGGGATTGATTACTTTTTACATTAATGATTCTGTAAACAGCATTTGAAATCTTGAATACACACACACTAGAGTATATAATCGCGTTTATACATACAAAATTAATAATTGTATAACCAACATTTTCAAATGCATATGTATATTTAAGTCATAGGACAGATAATTAATAAGATAAATGGAAAAGTTTTGTCCACGAATTGACACCTTTCCCAACCGAATATCGAGTTGACTCCTTTTCCAACCGGATTCCGAATTGGCACCTTTTCCAATCGGATTCCCAGTTGACTTTATTTCCAACCGGATTCCGAGTTGGCACCTTTTCCAACCGTATTCCTAGTTGGCATCTTTTCTAAACGTATTCCGAGTTGGCACCTTTTCCAACCAGATTCTCAGTTGGCACCTTTTTATTCTGAGGCGACGAAATTTAAACTACATTATGTAAATTAAATTTCGCGACATTGTATATAATTGTAAAGATATACGTTTTTATCTAAACTAAATAATAAATTTGAAATCAAAAGATATTTATAAACTTTAGTAAATAAAATCGTGAATCCGTAGTACTGATATTCCAGAAATCTATATCTAAATGGATACCCGGAAAACAGTTTCAGACATTCAGTTTCAAGTATTATTGTAAGGGCATAACATGCACAATATTTACTTTGTTTAATTCTTGGATTTCGGTTGTCATGTTTTACCGCCTTTCGGTAGTGTTGTTTATTTGCAAAGAGCGCGCTCAGTCTAGCGGACGCTCTCTTCATGGACGGTTGTGTTAAATGCATGTACATGTTTAATATACTTTTGTATTTGTGCGTTTATTGTGCGTCAATACGGATCGTCATCGCGGAAGACCATCGACTGTTCCAAAGGAGAAGTTTTTGGAAACTATTTTAATGTACAAAGATAAATATATGTTAATTTTAGTTTAGTGGTGAATGAAAGCGAGGTGTGGAAGTAAATTTCTTTAGATTTGGAGACAATTCAACCACAATCTTTGTATTCAATGGCAGTAAACAATCGGTATGAAGTGTTGGATAAAATAAAAGCTGAAAATATCTCTGAAAATGTAGATGTAAATAATTCTAATCAATCGAGTGTTGATGAGAGTTACGAATTATTAAATGACAGCGATATAGCGCAAATCTACAATCAAAAAGTTGTGCAAATAAAACATAAGATGGATAAATTGAAATTTGAACAAATGACAGATTTTGGAGAATTCGCTCGCAACACTAGAAAAGCAAAAAAGCAGAAGAGGACCGAGAGAAAATTTCAATCAGGCGCGTACCAACCCTACTTAAGTAGAGTTATATGGGAAAACTGTCAATTAAAGTGTGGGTGGAATTTTAAGAATCAAAGTTTAAACTAGGGCTGCCGATTTGATTCGAATCTTTGAGTATTTCAAGATTCGGATACCCGAAATCCGGATAGATCCGAATCTCAGATTCGTAGATCCGGATACTCTAAAGTATCCGGATCTTATACGGATCCAAGATTCGGATCTTACGGATCCAAGATCCGGATCGTACGGATCCGAGATCCGGATCTTACGGATTCGAGATCCGAATCCTGTAAATAACGTCTCCGGACCGTTTATCTTGTAAATTACAGTTATTAATAATTACCTAAATATTAGAAGTGAGCAAGTACCCGAAATTTCGAGTTACTCGGCCCAAAAACTCAACTCGACGATTTGGATTCATGAAAAGTAAGCAAGCTTTAAGCGCTGATATTTTTGGTATCAATTAGTCGATTTAAGCGTACTTAGAAGCGATTAAAAGCTCTCGGGAATACGAAAAAAATTCTAATTCAATCCAAAATTCAATTTGTTTCATGGAAAAGACCAAAAATTCGCATTGTTATGAACAATTGAACTTGATAATAAAATGTAGAAAAGTACATTGCATTAAAATGAACATTGCACCTAATCAACAATCAAAAGCATTACCGTGTTATTCTTTTCTGTTAGAAAAGCAAAGAAAATACCTTTGGGTAACGGATTTTATCTAAACTCTGAGATATGTTTTTTCAATATATATATTAGATTAGAACTTACAATTGGCATGCTACTATGGATACTAAATATTACACTGTATTATGTAATGTTTCAATAAAACTTTTTAAATATGGTTGAATAATTGGTTTATTTAATGATGCTTTATCTGCATGTACAATTTTGAAAAAGTTAAATGTAATTATTTGAACATACTAAACATTTAGTGTCTACGGTAGCATGACAATTGTAAGTTGTAATGTTATTCGATTATAATCTAATTATGTATCTCACGTAAACATGTCCGTATTAAATTTACTTGTATTGTGAATCCGCATCGTGAAATCATTCAAGTGTTAACGCTCATCGTGCGTAGTAATATTCACCGAGTAAGTGGTTACTTATTTATATAATTATGGTGCGAAAAAGAAGTTGGGTGTGGACTCACTGCACTAAACTTGCTGATAGTTTAACAGCAAAATGCAACATTTGCGAAGAAGAGTTCCAAATTAAAGGTTCTACGTCATCGCTAAATAAACATTTGCGTAGCGTGCATGGGTACAATGATAACGATCCAAAAAGGCAAAAAATGCAAATTAGGTAAGTTATTATGATTAATTATTCTAGTACCATTATTAATATTATTATTATAATTATAATTATTATTATTATTATTATAATTTGTAACAGACAACTAATAATTTTTTTTTATTATCACATGTTAGTGGTGTCGAAATCTATAAATTATGCCTTAACCCATAAACTATAAAGTATATCTGAATGCATCAAATTTTATAAAAAGTTATCTTTATTTATTATTAGTGATGATTTGGAGATTAACATGAGTGCGTCGGAGGAACTGAATGATAGTGTAAATAATCCTAGTGTGAGTGACATAGATTCTTCAATGGAAACACTTGACGTACAAGAAAATGAGATAAGTTTGCCATCCACTAGCCGAGCTCAAACGTCAACGCCTATATCTCGCGCACGTCGCATTTTGAAGGTAAAAAGATAAAAAAATATTTAATGCAACTTTTTTTACTGCTTACTGAAATAGACATTTGAGGTTTGCGATGTAGTTAGAGCACTATAGACATATTTAAATGCCTGTTTTGACAGTTGTGCAGTGTTTACGTTACATTACCTTTGGCGATATATATATATATAAATACACCGAGTTTTGCTTGTGTTGAATGTTTATCTAACTGCTTGACGTATCGGTTATCCGATTATAAAAAAGGTATTTTTTATATCTAAGTTTTTCAATATTGTTTGTGTGTTCATTTAATTTGTTATTTGTGTTATCAATAAAATAGCCTGAAGAGGTTGGCAGACCACGCCAACGAAACGTCGCTTGGAAGAAAAACTTTTTGTTTTTTTTCATTTCCTTCGCCTCCGTCAGATCGACAAAATTCCTATTAAAAAAATAGACAATTAAAAATAATTTGTATTATTATTGTCGCTTTTTCTAAAATAAAAACCTTAAATACTCTATTTAATTCCAGACAAGGCAACCTAACGCAAGCACGGTTCAATGTAATAAAAATCGAATAGAAAGTATTGACCAGGCTCTTACTAAATTGATTGTGAAAAATATGCTTCCGATTTCTATCGTTGAATCTCTCGGATTTAACGATGTTATGGCTGTTGTAGAGCCAGGATAGAAAGTTCCTTGTAAAGAAACAATCATGAAAAGAATTGAACTTCTTTACAATCTGACAAAGGTAAATGACACACAAATAATTATTATTATTTTATGTGGTGATGTACTAAAATATTAAATTATTCATTTATAAATCTTATTTTTGTCAAAAAAAATTGAAGGAGACGATCAAGAAGGAATTGCAGACTGCATCCTCGGTTGTCGCTATATCTGATTGCTGGAGTTCACGAGTGCAAAATGCATATTTAACAGTGTTAGTGCACTATGTAAACGAATCATGGGAGCCAAAATCTTTATGTTTGGCTACGCAAGAAGCTGATGAACGTCATACTGCGGAAAATCTGTCTTGCAGAATTTCAGAAATCATTAAAGATTTTGGATTAAATAGCAAGGTTACGACCGTTGTTACCGACAATGCAGCTAACGCTGTGAATTCGGTCAACTTAATGGATGATCTTGAAGAGATGATTGATGTCCAATGTGCAGCTCATACACTTCAATTGGCAGTAAGGGACGGATTAAAATTAAAAAATATTAAGGATTTATGTTCGAAAGTTAGCAAATTGGTTGCACATTTTAAACACTCCAATGTCGCTAGTTACGCTTTGGAAGAGAAACAGCAAATGCTAGGAATAAAAAAACTAAAATTAATTCAAGACTGTCCTACTCGTTGGAATTCCACATTTTTTATGATAGAAAGGTTAGTTAAAATAATTAATTTCACCACAATTTAATATTTAGTTGAATATGAAAAAGTTTGTTATTTTTATCACATTTATTAATTTGTATAGTAAATATGTCTGTTCCACCATTACCTTCAATTGATTCGGGTACTTTACCTTATAATGTTTCAAAATTTATAATTATAAAAATTAAAAATATCCATGTATACAAAGTACAATTTTTTTATTTTAGTAAAATTATTGATAAATAATTACAAACTTTTTTAATTTCAGTAAAAAAATTGTAAAATCATTTTTCTACGAAAAAATGCATTATTTTAATCTGCATAACTTCTAGGATATTAGAAAACAGATTGGCAGTGCAGGCCGTCATAGCTGACCGTACATCTACGAAAGCACACGTGGCAGCTAAGTTAGATATATGCGAAGTGGAGTGGAAGCAGCTGGAAGATATTGCCGATGTTCTTAGACCTCTAGAACTATCGACAACCGTCTTATGTGCCGATTTCTCGTCCATTTCTCTGGTTCGTCCATTAATTAGAACACTAATTGATAATCATTTGCAGACAGTAGAAGAAGCAGAAAGCGATACAAACGATATGCGAAATACTATTCGAAATAGTTTAAGCAAACGATTTCACATGAGTTTTGATCATGAAGTCACCGCAAGACATATTGCTTCGTTTCTTGATCCACGATATAAGGATTTAGCTGCTGAAGGACCAGCAGCTAAGGTTTTAATTAAACAAACGGTCCGAAAAATGATTTTACAATCTGCACCTGTGCCCTCTTCGGAAACTGTGGATCAAAAACAAAGTGCCTTGGATATTTTATTTAAAGTACCTGCACCGCAATCGAATAGTGCAGAGAATCAATTTAAAAAATACGAAATTGAGCCTAGTATTTTGCACAACCTGTGTCCCTTCCAGTGGTGGAAGAACCATGCAGAAAAATTTCCAAGTTTCGTAGCATTAAGTAAAAAGTATTTAGCAATACCTGCTACATCAACTGCATCTGAACGAGTTTTTTCAACGGCAGGTAATATAGTCACCACGAAAAGGACGAGTTTAAACTCCGAAAATTTAGATAAATTAATTTTTTTATATCAAAATAGAAAATTACTTACATAAATTATATTTTTTGTTACTTTGTTTTGCTTTCTGTATTAAACTTGTATTATGAAAATTTGTTATGAATCGTATTATTATTATGTTATTATGTTATTATGTAATTGTATTATTATGTTGTTTTGTACTTCTACTATTATGCTATTGTGCGATTGTATTATGAAAATATACAGAACTCTTTTTGGCAAATGCACGAATATTTGCAAGGAGATATTCACTACATTTTGAGGTGACATTTGATTTTATTAATTTCATAATTACACCTGATTTCAAATGATGATAATGTTATTAAATTTAATTCATGATTACTTAGAAAAATACTAATTATTGTCGGTTTCGATTACCAAAAAGTGATTTCAAAAGGAATACCGAATGAAAGAAAATCCGTACGATCCGGATCCCGGATCCGTACGATCTGGATCTTGGATCCGTAAGATCCGGATACTCTAAAGTATCCGGATCTACGAATCTGAGATTCGGATCTATTCGAATCTCGGATATCCGGATCTCCGAATCTTCGGATAATCGGCAGCCCTAGTTTAAACCTACCTGGAACAAAGGGAATTATAAGTGAGTATTTCTTATACATTAATTTTGAGGAAGCTACGTGCAAATGAATTGGCAGCGGTATTTTATATGAAAAATTGTACTTTTGTAAAGTTAGTCTATTTCTAGTTAAAGAATTAAGGATTTCTTGACTGATTATTGTTCAATTATTATTACTGAATATTACTGATTATTGATATGTTCAAGTGACACAGTATCATGTTATCAACAATTAAATATGTACAATGGTGTTTTGCTATACGAGAAAACACACAAGTCTTTCCTCGTCGTTCCTTTTACCGCGCACAGCGTTGCCGCAACCCCACGGCCCACACGACCCACAAGCTCGAGTTTTTTTGTTTATGTTTTTATCGATATCTCAACAATGTTGCATCAAATTTAAATCCAACTTTATTTATGTTTATTCGCAACTTCTGTGGTTTTTTATGAATACATCTGCACTATTCATTGATTCTATCTAAATTCAAACACGCTTATTTCCGAGTTTTTATCAGTTCCCATGTATATGCAGCCAACTTCTTTATCTTATATCTTCAAAATTTGACAATTTTATAAATAAGTCATTTTAATCTCACATTATTCTCTGAACTTTGATTATACCATTAATTACCCTTCAAGATACTTTAGATAAATTTTTAGTATTGACATTAGTTAAAAATTCTATTTGATTCGCACATTAACCAACAAAAATTGTTCACTTTAAACTAGCATGGGATACTTGAATACTATTTTATATTGATCACGTTGCAAATACACAATGCAGTGTATGTTACTGAATCATCGTTACTTTTCAATCTTTAATTACATAAAATACCTGTACAGGAACAAATCATTTGCTTTTTTATTATATATGCTTTAAGATTTTCTCACCAATTTGTGAATTAAAAACCTATCAAGTATTATTATCCAACAAATTCGGGCATCATCTTATTAATATTAAAGTTTTAAGTGCATAAGATATCATTAAAATTTAAAAAAATTTTGTGGAACCTTACCTTTTTATATAATAACGTAGAAACTGTTAATAAAATTATAAATAATACAAAATAATTATATTTAAAAAATTAAAACTATTTCAGATAAAAAAGTAAGTATAATTGTATTAGTATTTATAATTATTGAGTTGTAAATACGTATTTTTTATTGTCACGTTTTAAGAGAAAATGTTACTTTTTTAAATATTTAAAATGTTTTATTCTTTAAAATTAATTAAAAATAACAATTTTGAATAATGTCTACGGGTTTGGCGAACTATATACCAAATTATGCTTTATTAAGGGGTCGTCGTAGTCCTATGCTTTATGCCTATATACCGGCATTATCGATTTTTCGTTTTACGCAGTCAATTTTTGCTTAATCGCAATTGTACGAACGTACCTACAATATAAATATTAAGTAGATTGTTGGTATGTTGACCGAATTTTGAAATTTTGCGTATATAGTGAGTAAAACGAAAAAATGCAATGTCGGTACTACGGTTTCCCCTTAAACCCGTTAGCTTTATTTAAAATACACTGTAGCAAACGTTAAATTGATTACTAAAAATTTAAAAGTTAAATTTGTACGAATTCTTAATTGTAATAAAGTTGTATAGTTTATTCTAAAGTAATTATGAGCAAAATCTAATGTTGCAATTTTAATAGCAAATTTTCTTTATAGCTTACTGTAGATGTGGAAGTGAAGGTGAAATCTTATTCACCAGAAATAATGAAGATGAAGATATTTCGGTTACATTTGACATTGTTCCTGGTGATGGTAAAAATTGTGGACCTCTTTATCTACGGAAATCCGAAAGGGAAGCAGTTTTGAAAGAAATAGAAAAGCATGGTTCGGTTGATCAATATCGGGCGTTCGTTAGCAAAGATATAGGCATGAAAATTGGAATGAAAAAGCCAAGTCTTATAAGAAGCGCTAATGTTTTACACGTAGCGAAGTCGAAAGAAATAAAAGCTTCTTATTTACATGAAGATCCAATCGAAGCCCTCGATATGATGAAGAATACGACTCATGTAAATGAAAACCATGATATTGGGAAAAGTCCATTTTCCGTTAATTTTTATTATAATGAGCAAAAACAAATGTGCAAATTGGTAAAAAATAAGTACGGACGGTTAGTGATTTCCATGAATGCTACATCACTGAAATGGAATCAATTAAAAGGCCTTATTCTTCTGCGTTACGAAAAATATTTTTAAGGCACACGTTAAGGGAAAATTTTACATTTACATTAAGGTAAAATTTTATTTTTAAATCCTGCTAGAAAGTTAACGATTTTTAATTATAAACGTATTTATCAAATTAAACCATTGTTGTATAATGATAATATATTTAATTATAAGTCTATGTTCAATTAAGGGGATATACTGATTTAGAACGTTCAAAAAATCGATTTTTTTTATTACTTAAATTTATTCCTTATATGTATAAGAACATATATCCGAAGTTATAGAGTCGGATTCGTAGTATTTCCGAAGATACAGCACTAAACGCAACGGGGCATCGAGCAAGTGCTAGTGTTCGGTCAGACTGAAACGCGCGCGCTCTTCCCCTCGTCTCTAAACTCGAAACTATATACCTGAAAAGGTTCAGCAGCTGTTCGAAATAATATTTTGCTTTCATAGAAGCGTCTTTTGAACCTTAGTATGTGTCATCGGTATATAATCTGTGTGCACCTGCTTCCTATAGAGCTGTTTGTGGCGTAACGTTTAGTTCTGCTCTGACTATTGACGAGTGTGCTTCAATATAATCATGTCTAGTTATCCGAAAAGTGACAAATTGAGTAGTAATCGTGCTGCAAATCCACGGAAACGAAAATTCTATGGTAATCAATTCACAACAGAATCAGACGATACAGAGTGCAACACAAGTAGTACTGACAAGGGAAGTACATGACCTCCGGGAAACGGATCTCATCCTAACTTTGGTATGTTTTTTATAATATAAAAATATGAAGAAAGCCAAGTTATCTCTTGCCAATGGCCACTTTTACGGGAGTTATTCGACATTCAATAATAATAGCAGTAAAAATTACTTCCAATTCGGTCGCTTATAACTCGGAAACAAATAAAGATAAACAATCAAATCAAAAACCAGTTAAAAGTTGAGTTCAAGTAGATATGGTTTGAAAAAAAAGAAGCTCAAATTGCTTAATTTGAAGCAAAGTTATTAAGAAAATAAAAAATTGAAGAAATTTTAACCAAAATTTAATATGAAAAATTTATTGTTTCTTTTGGCCTAATAATCTTCAATTTCTTATTTTCTTCATAACTTTGCTTCAAATTAAGCAATTTGAGCTTCTTTTTTTTCAAACCATATCTAATTGAACTCAACTTTCTTCTGGTTTTTGGTTCGATTGATTATCTTTATTTGTTTCCGAGTTATAAGCGATCGAATTGGAAGTAATTTTTACTGCTATTATTATTGGATGTCGAATAACTTCCGTAAAAGTGGCCATTGGCAAGAGATAACTTGGCTTTCTTCATATTTTTATATTATAAAAGACATACCAATGTTAGGATGAGATCCGTTTCCCGGAGGTCATGTACTTCCCTTGTGAGAGAAAATTAGCCACCTCTAGCACCGAGAGCATCATTGTGCATCCAACTCACTGCTATCGAATAATCGAGTTTGTCATAGTATTTTTTGCAATTTCTGATATTGTAATTTGCAGATCTTGCAAACAAAATATACAATTTTCAGAAAGCGGACATCGAGGCTTGGTTTCAAAACTGTATTATCGTGTATGTGTGGTCATAGAGAAATAAATTCAGGACCGTTTATAAACACTGGATTCAAAATAAATAGACGAATAGTGTTTGTTATGAGGCTTTTCGGTGTTGGACGAGAAGGTATCAATGTGTTTTATGGACTTATGGATATATGTCAAGGTTTAGCAAAATCAACGTATGATCAAATTGTGCAGCATTTATATACAGCGTCAAAATCAATGTTCAAAAGCGTTTGTAAAAAAGCTGTCGAAGAAGAGAAAGAAAAAAATAGAGAACATGATAGATCTGCTGACTGTTTGAAAGTTTCTGGCGATGAATCCTGGAAAAAACGAGGTTTTACTTCATTGTTTGGTGTTACAACGCTCATTGCATATTACTCTGGCAAAGTAGTCAACCTTATTGTAAAAAGTGCATATTGTCATTCATGTGCTTTACAAAAGAATATATTAGACGAAGAAGAATTTGAAGAATGGTATAATGATCATAAAGAATCATGCTCTTCAAATCACGATGGTTCAGCAGGGAAGATGGAGGTAGATTCAATCGTGGAGATGTTTTTGAGATCTGTTGAAAATTTTGGAGTAAAGTATACGAATTACATCGGCGACGGTGATTCGAAAACTTTCAATGGTATTGTAGAAATGAATCCATATGATGATGATTACCCTGTGACAAAAAATGAGTGCGTGGGACACGTACAAAAGCGATGCTTAGATGGACACATGCAAAATTCGAACGAATCGTTCAACTCCACTGTCTGGCGCATACCATGCAATTACTCAATTTGAAAATTGGCCAGCAATGTAAAATGTTTGCGACATACAACGGATTGAACGAGAAAGACGACGTTCGCCTCTTTCCAGTAAGGAAGCTCGTACGGCCCGTAGACTTGAACAACTTCAACAAAATGAGTTCCATGAGGAAGCTGAAGGTCTATTGTATAGCGCAGGAATAGCTGATTAGCGAATTATTGCCGTAAGTAGTCGAAAATTAACATTTTTCCAGTTCATAAACTTTAAAGCGCTTTTTCTCGAGTTTTCGTTTTTCCACTTTTTCTAAACTGGCGGGCGTGTTTGCAAAAAAAAATAAATAAGCTATCGTAACGATCCGAAGTTTTTTAGCTTCAGTTTTATCTACTCTTCAATATGAACCAAAAAGTTTTTGGAAATAAATTTCTAAAAGACTTTTTCAGCACATTGAAGAGATTTTTTTTCTCGTAAAAAGCACTTTTTGCTTTAAATTCGGAAAAAATTTCAAATTTCACAATTTCTTCAAATTTTTCTTGGTTCAAATAGAAAATACATGTATGAAAATGAAATTTTTTTTTGGTTTTCTGTTTCAGATCAAGATTAAGAGCTCTATCACGCCCGCCAATAGAAGACTCGGATTACGGATTGCCCAACAAATGTGCCTAATAATCGGCTGCATTTTGATATCTTTCTTTAACAAAACTTTTTATAATGTTTAATTATATAATAAAATATTCCTGAAAGTTCTCTGGAGTTGGTTATTTTTTTCTATCTTAAAAAAATTCCCTAAAAAACGGTTTTTTTTAGGCCTTCCAAAGCAGGATACCCCCTTAACGTTAAAAAAATAGGTTTTTTTAAGAAAAATATTTCACTTTTATATTTTATAACGAAATAATAATAAAAATGATATTAATATCAAAATTGACCAGTAATGAGCCATAATATCGTTAACGTTTCTAGCAGAATATCTATATAATAATGAAGATTAAATAATATTTCGTCGTTTGAAAAAAAAAGTTCTTAAGTTCATATAGTCAAACTGACTGTATTTGATTAAAATTTGGGCGAATTAGCTTAGAGCAAAAAATGAATCTTAGAGATTGAATTTTTTTTTTTTAAATTTGGTGTTATCGAAGACACAAGATATCAACCTATTATAGACATCTTAGTTACTAATTAACTCATTTTCATTACCCGTAGTAGTACAGAAGTTTAATTTATTTTAAAGTAGTAGTTACGAAAATGCACAATGTTGTTTATAGTTTTGTTATTAATTACTTTGAACTATAATGTCGGTATTTAAGATTATTTTACTTTTACCTAATTATTTTATCATTCACTACTGATATTTACATTAATAAACATGATTGGTTGAATTATTCACACTATTGTTTCTATACTAATATAATCTTTCTAAATAAAGATAAAATTACTCTATATAAAATAAAATAAACGTGTTATTAAAAATTTGAAAATGAATCTGATACATTCAAACTGCTATTGACTGTACTAGTGTAAAATTTATCACTCTATTAAATTCATCGTACTTTCGTTGATCTCCAAGAATGACTCGTTTCAATACATTTGATTGTCAAACTAAGTCAAATTTGAATCAAGTAGATTCCAATTTTGAATATAAAGACTTAAAATATGTATGAACTAGTTACGTAATTTAAAAAATCCAAATGTGAAGAAATATAACATAATAATGCAATTTTATTTAATTCTATTTATTAGTTTAAATACGCAAGAAGGTCAAACAACGATTGCGTAAAGATTAGGCGAAAGGCACACAGCGAGGGATTTTATAACATTTTTGAATGAGTATCATCATTCTGGAGTTCCCCATCCTGACGAATTTTGCTGCGACGAATCACGTGTACGCCAAATGTCAAAATATTGATGAATATGCCGAAAGAATGCGTAATCTGGAAAATGTGCACACGAGAATAAGGATTGATAATGCACACTTTTCTTCAAAATATAAAATATTTTAAAGAGAGAAAATCATGTACGCCATTTTTATTGTAGCTAACAGCGCCAAGGCAGGCAGTTTACCAAAGGGAGAACTGATGGAATGCTCCCAACAAATATCCTCTCTAGAAAACTTGATTACAAGTACTTACTATATTTTTTTGCTTCATACATCTGGTAGAAATTAAAAATTTTTAATTTTTAAAATTTTTTGCAAGAGCATATGATTATATAATTTGACCATGTGATTGGTGTTCTTTTACCATTAAAATTAATAATTATTCGTATTTTACACAGCTGTAAATTAATGTTTGTTCATAATTTAGCGATTATAATTTGTGATATTATGCAAATGGAATGAACAGTAACGGAATCGCGTCTTAGTCGATTAGTAAAGTTAACTACATTGGCGGCACTTACTGCTTACATGGATGAAATCTATCGATGTACTGTTATGATTGGTTAGGTGTTCCCGATGTTGGGGCTAAAATATTACAAAAACATATACAAACAAGAACTCAAAACATAATAAATATTTAAAATTTGTACAATAAAGTTTTTTTCTTAGGAGACATACCTGAGATAAGATTAAAAAGATTGTTTATTATTAACAATTAATAATTTATTGTATCACAAGTTAAAACATTTCTTATTCTTTCAAACTTAGTATTTTTATTAACTTTTATCAAAAATTCTTTAGCTAATTTATTTGCCACATAACTATGTTATTCAATTGATGACTGCGAAATAAGATTTTTTACCACATGAAATTGCCGCAAGATGTCTCAGGAACCTTTGGCTGAAATCTTAACAATAACTATTAACATTATTCCAATCAACGCGGTTTTTCAAACAATTAACTATAATTTAATTATAATTTACAGGTGATGTCATAATGTTCAACATCTAAAGCGAAAAAATTTGAATAATTATTTCAAATTAAGTGACTTTCTTAAAGAAATTACAAATCCTTTTAAATCCGAAGAAAAAATATATCTATCTGGAGTGGTTGGATATTCTGGTTCGCAAGGAGTCCAAAAAGCATGCCTTCGAAATTCTGGTGATAAGGCTGCAATTGAGCAAACATCGATAGGTCATTATGTAGCCTATTCGTACCGTCGCGGAAGCACCTGCTGGATGGAAGCAAACGACCTCCAAAAAAACACAAAAAAACGCGCCAGTACTTACAAAATTGTACCGCGCTTACTAATGTACATTAAAAAGCGGCATATTAATTTGAATCATTTCTCGTTTTTATTATGACTACTTCAAAAAAAACTTTATTAAATTTATTTTTCCCCTTTCAAAGAGAGCAACAAATTGGAGCAGCCTTTCAAAAGTGAAAATTTGGCAAAATCTCGAAATTTAGTTGTCTTTATTTTGTTTCAAGTTGAGCAACAAAATCGTGCATCGATAAAACTATCGACATTAGCTGAATTCCGTGGAATACAAGTCATTTTTCGCCTTTCAACGAGAACAACAAATTGGAGAAGCCTTTAACGACGATAATTCGGCAAAAACTCGACGTGTAGTAGTTTTTTTTCGTTTCCAGTTCAGCAACAAAATCGGGCATCGATGAAACTATCGACATTAGCTGATTTCTGTGGAATAAAAGTCATTTTTCTCCTTACAACGAGAGCAACAAATTGGAGAAGCCTTTCAACAGCAAAAATTCGGCAAAATGTCGAAATTTAGTTGTCTTTATTTCGTTTCAAGTTGAGCAACAAAATCGAGAAGTGTTCTATGCTCAATAATCAAGTGTAATTTCTAAATTTACAATGGTTTCTTTCGTTTTCATGGGAGCACAATTTCGAGAAACGTTCTACAGTCAATAATTGAGTGAAATCTCTAAGATTATCAATGTTTCTTTCCTTTTTAGTTGAGCAACAAATTCGAGAAGTGTTCTATGCTCAATAATCAAGTGTGATTTCTAAATTTACAATGGTTTCTTTCGTTTTCATTCGAGCAACAAATTCGAGAAGTGTTTTACAGTCAATATTTGAGTGAAATCTCTAAGATTATCAATGTTTCTTTCGTTTTCAGTTGAGCAACAAATTCGAGAACTATTCAAAGGTCATCAATTAAGCGAAGTCTAATAATATCAATAATTGAGTGAAATCTTTTAATTTATGATGGATTATTTCGTATCCACTAGAGCAGTATATTGGAAAAGTCTTTAAACAACGAAAATTCAGCGAAAACTTGAAATTTATATATTTTTCTTTTGCACTTGAGCAACAAAATCTGGCGTCGATAAAACGATCGAAATTGGGTGAATTTGGTGGAACAAATGTTACTTTCTCCTTTTAAGAAGAGCAATAAAATCGGAAGTTTTTTTTTTTTTTTTTTTTTGTTATTTAACGTCGCTCTATTTATGCTGCCAGGGCTAATCAGCGACGGAGGTGAACGGTGTGTCTGTTAACAAAGCACATGTAGTTGAAACAGTGGTGCTTGTGTCCATCGGAAGATATCATCGGTCACTGTAATTAGTCTAATAATTACAGTTTCCTGTCCTCCCGATGGAACCACCGCGATCCTCTTTACATCTTCGCGTCCCTAACGTTCCCTATAGTTCAGATGCCCGTGCCTCTCATCTCTCATGCACTGACAAGTGCACGAAACGCACGCGCACCTGAACTGGCGTCACATTATAGTGACACGCCGAGCCACTGAGTCGCGGTGTTCGAAAAATGCACATGATAAAATTTTCAGAGGTACACGTCTGGGATCGAACCCACGACCCTCGGTGTGAGAGTCGGGAGCTCTACCCATGAGCCACCGCGGCTCTAAAATCGGAAGTACTTGAATGATTAATTTTTTTTTTTATTATTACTGAATAATTTGTTTGAGAGTAAACACCCAATTCAAATATCGACATAAACATTACATTGTTTGCTTTACTTATACAATAAGATACATAATATAATATAGATATGTACAATGAGACGTATATAAAATTATTTACAATAACAATCATTAATTATAAACGATCTTGACACAAGTATATATATTAACAATGAAATAGAAGAAATCTTTGATTTCTTGGATGTCCGAGAAAGTTAGGCTGTCGTATAGATTTATATCACATGATTAATATTATTGTACAGTAACGGCTTTTATGATATGTACTTTCTTAGCAACAAATTGGAAGAGTCTTTACAAGACGAAAATTCAGCAGCCAAATCGGGCAAGAAGCATTCAGTAGTACTTTTGGGATACGTGATTTGTTAGTAACGAAATGTAAAAGCGTTCAAGTATTAATAATTCTTTTTTTTTAACTTTGTTTAACTGTGCGAATAGAAAATAACTAATATTAATAATGGTGATAGACTGCAAGAAAATTGCATAAACATTGAATATTACAAATTTTTTAAATATAAGTTTTAGTTGTCATCTCCGAAGCACAGTAATTTTTGCCCTTTTGTAAGTCAATTCGACATCCCGTTTCGCGAAACATTCTAATACAATCATTCAACAACGAAAACAATCTTCAAAAAGGCATTTTAAATTGAATATTACATTTACCTTCGAGTTTAAGAATCGACAAATTTTTCATATATCTGTATATTACAGCATGAAATTCAAATTGGTTACTTAGGGAGGAGACCATGTGTTTCTTCGTGCACGCTTAGTTTTTGTTAATACTTCACATGAACTTATTTTCTGCGAAAAATTAGTAATAAATTCTTATTTTGTTAATTTTTTACGGAGCTCTATTTATCGAGATATAGTGTGGTAATCCTGGTTTAATATCACACCGCGCGCCCAGATATTTGAAGAATCATGATTCGTTTTTTTTAAATTTGAATAAACAATTTTTCAATAAAAAATTAGTTACAAATTCCTGCTTTGTTAGTATTTTTCTTAAGGGTGTATATTTAGAAGTACAGCGTGTGACTATTCTAGCTTAATATTAAGCTAGGGGGATGCGGTTTTTTTTTGGTAACGGCCAGAGCAACGAAATCGTTATTACAGCAACAAATTAGCAACAAAATAGCAACAAATTATGCGCCTATTTAGAAGTGGGCATTTAAAAAAGACCCCCTAGCTTAATATCCGCTGTAATTAAGGTTTCTGACCGGGTCTTACGCGGGGCAGGAATGGGAACGACCCTCTTCAACCGCTCCTGTTCGCGTATCCCGAACAGTCTGGACAATCTGCGCGCTTATAATGTGGGGTAATCGAAAGGACGAATTCTCTCATTTTTTTTGAGGACTTTGGCCAGTGTCTTCGCCAAGTCTTCTGGCGGATCCTTCTTCGTCTGCCTATTTGGTGCTATCTGTTGCACCGCGGCGACCTTCGTTTTGGCCCTCTTTTCATCCTTCGGCTTGTGAGCCGAATCGGGGATTAAGTTCGTCTCAGGTGGCAGAGGGTGTCTATACGCCTTCTGTCCCTCCAGCGTAAGTTCGGCTTCGACAGCAAGATCGAGAAGTGTATGGATCGAATCGCAATCCGTCCTGCGCACCAAATTTTGTATTTCGGGGCGCAGGTTGCCGTACAGTGTGTCTAGAATCACGCGTCTTCTCACCAGGTCCATGATAGTGAGAATTTATTTTGGCAATCAACCTCTTCTGAAACCGCCTATTCGTTCTGAATCAGTGATGAGCTTCTTTTTGGAATTCGGACCATGTCGACCAAGTATTTCTTTCGTTTTTGAACTAGAGTGCTGCAACGCTTTTGAATAATTCTGGCAATTAGCTTAGTAATTTGGCTTCTGAAAGATTAGCCAGAATCCGACATTCCTACACCCGTTCGAGAAATGAGTCAATGCTCTGGTCGCCATCTGCTGATCATTGCAGTCCCCATTTCCGGACAAAATGAGCGACGTCTCTCATAGATTGTCCTGCAGTTCTCTGCCAGGTGCTGTTCTCGGTCCTAGTATCACTCGTATCCAAGTCTTTCTTGACCTTGGAAGTTCCCTTCCTCCCAGGCTCTGCTGACTCCTCTAGAGAATGGTGCTGGAGAAATGGGCTGTGATGGTCCAGCTAAATTGTCCAGGTAATGGTACGTCAGCGTGTCCTAGAATTCTACTTGCTGTCGTTGGCTACGGACTTCGTGACGTGGCTGGTCCAATCTAGTACTTGTTAAAATAGGTTGGGTTTGCGCTGCTGTTAGCGAGTTTACATTTTCAGCTAATTGCTTAACTGTGTCTGACATTCCCTGCATAAAGCTTGCAAATTCCAGCGGGATTTCGAATAATCCCCCGTCTATTGCAGCGAGTCTTATTCTCCTTGGATTTTGATCATCGTTTGCAATATCATCGGTAGCTTTGCTATTTGCTGATGACGACTCCGTGGTTTCTTGTAATATTGCAGTAATTTCATTATTTTGGCATTGTTGAACTCCCTTACAAGTCGTTTCCATATTTTCTTTAACTCTGTCATGATCGAGAGAGAACCCAACGAGAGCGGCTAACCTCTCGTTTAAACTGTACGTATCCCGACACCGACCGCTAATTGCGTCGCAGTATATTTCGACGAATGCCTGGTCAGAACTTACTTGGACTCGAACGAAGATTTTGGGGACTGCGTCCTTCTCTCTCTCTGTCTCTCTCTTTCTCTCTCTCTCTCTCTCTCTCTCTCTCTCTCTCCGTATCTCGAGGAGGCTCTGTAGTTATTGTAGCTAATGTACTGTTTTAATTCTTCTTTACCTGTGCTTTTTAATTTATTTATTTAAATTGTTTTTCCCTACGAGCAAATCGAGCGATTTTCTAGTTTCATGTTGAAATTTTTGAAAACCTTGATCATGCGTCATCAATAGAAAAAATATAAACACAAACTTACTAATTATCCCTATATAAGAAAGCGCGAATCTGGTATTGTTTCATATACAGCAGAAATTTTCGTCGTGTATACATCTATTTGACGTTTCCTCGTGTTTAGAATGAGGAAAAAGAAGCGAAAATTTAAATCGACTTGCGGCGAAATAATATTGTAAACATTGTACGATATTGATATTAGAAGGTATATATTTTTTAATTTTTTTAATTTACGTTCCCGGTTTACATTATATTCTGAGATGTACTAATCGAAATTAATAAATTTTATACAGTCTGAAGAGGGTAGCATTGTCTACCGAAACGTTACGAAAATAGAAAAATGTATTAAAATTTCTTTTTTATTTTCACCTCTGACTTGGGAAGATCGATAAATTCTCTTCAACTGAGATTTTCTAGTTTATTACATTATTTTATTATATTATTTTATTGTTTTATTTTATCGTAGTATTGCGTCACTTGATAACTAATTGCGTTTTTATCCATATTGTTAAGTTGTTAATAATCAATTATTTATATTGTTATTTTAATTTATATTCTCTTCAAATCGTATACTTTTATCTATGATTTTTACATTGTTATTAAGCGTTTATTTTTGTTATTTAGTTTTAAGATTTTAATTTAATTTAATTACTCTTGTAAAAATGCTGTATTATCTGTTAGTGCCTATGGGGTTCCTACCCTAAACGGCCAAATAAAGTCTAAATCAAATCAAATCTCTCTCTCTCTCTCTGTGTGTCCTTCTCGCTTCCTCCTTTGTTCTCTTTGTTCTCGGACAGGTCGGACTCTGTGTCTATCTGTCACGCGCCACTCTATACCTTCGCGAGGTTGGAACGATACTTGGATGAGGTGCTCGGAGATGTCTCCATTGGCTTCGGGAACGTGGTCACCCCGCGAATCAAACGATACTGCCGGTATGTCGTGCACACCGGTCCTCCGGCCGCTCGCGCATACGCCTTACGCGTCTCCGACGGTAAACTTGCGCGATCGGTACAATTTCATCTAACGCGGTCCATTTACCGTTACAGTATATAGTTGTGGCGAATAATTAATACTAATAATTATGATTTATAAGGTCGGAGAGTAATTTTTTTCTAATTGCAGAGTCCTGCATTGAATGAAAAAATAATTTTAAAACTGTAGTAAAACATGAAAACGAGTCAATATATTTGCTTCAAATTGTCAAGGTATAGATCTCCTTCTTGAAATATAATTAATTTATGTAATTTCCGAGGTCGGTAAAGCAGGAAGGATAAAACTTGGATTTGGTACTTCGTTAATATCACATATTAATCTGTATGCGAAACAATACTAATTACAATAATTTGTTTTAGATGCTAATCGCGAAACTGTACGATTAATTGCACGCAAAACTCGTTATCCATATAACCTCAAGTAGTCCAGCGCCTTTTACCACCAGATTTTCTAAGAAGGTCGCGATTCGGTAGAAGCATGTTGCGACGTATTCAACGGAATCCGCAGTTCCTCTATAATTTATGTTGCACAGATGAATCTATCTTTACACAGAACAGTACTGTAAATAAACAAAATAATCGAAACTGGTCGGAAGAAAATCCACGATGGATCAGGGAAGCTGAAAATCAAAGAAGATGAAAGGTCATTGTGTGGGCAGGAATTGTAGGAGATAGTGTCGTTGGTCCGTAGATTTTTGAGGAAAACATAACCGGCGAATCATATTTGGATTTTCTGTTAAATCGATTACCGGATTTATTACAAAATAATCCTGTGTTTAGAGCTAGAATGTGGTGGTGGCAGAATAGAGCACCACCGCACAATTCGACGAATGTTAGGGAGTGCTTGGATATACTATTTCCCAGACGATGGATAGGTTTATTCAATGGATGGTCCATGCGGTCACCACACCTAAATCCAATGGATTTCTATTTCTGGGGTAAAGTCAAAGATTTATGTTATAGAAGACCGCTAAGAACAAGAGATGATATGATACGAAGAATTGAAAATGCATTTGCTTCGATCACACCTCAAGAGTTACGCAGAGTTCGAGTGTATTATGAGAAAAATCTCCGTTGTTTAATTGAGCAAAACGGTGGGCTTGTCGAACCGTATTTGTAAATGCTATATAATCGTACTGTAGATTTCTTGTTAATATTCATTGCATGATTATATTATTTAACTATTCAGATATATATTATTATTGCACTATTAGTATTATATAAATGTTTATTATAGCTTTTATATTATTATTATTATATGTATTGTTATATTATAGTTGAATTCGTTAAGTTAAATTTAATTAAATTATGATATTTTATAAAGTATTAAAAGTATTATATTAAAAAAATCTTATTGCTTGATTTTCTTGTTAGATACATTATTTTATTTGAAAAAAAATTCTCCGTGGCGTATCTTTCTTTTCGTTTAATTCGAAATACACATATAATATTATTTAATAAAAAAGTAAAAAGGCTCTTGTTTGCCGCTATTTTGCGAAAGCCCAACGAGATACTACCTACTTGCTAGCACTTGGAATACATATCTTTATACATAGCTTCTCTGTCTCTCTTCTTTTCATTCGGAACATGGCAATCAGACAGCCAAAACTTCTTTCTCGTATTTCACCCCCTCTTTTCAGCAATAAGCTTAAAGTACTACGCTGATGTTAAAAATAATGATACAAAGAATCTTTTGTGTAGTTTTAATTGTCACAATTCACAAAAAGTTCAGTACTTGACTGGTGTTTCATATGTTCAAGAACCTCTTAACAAAGATTGTTAACAGAATTTTATTATCTATACCTACTTTAAGCCTTTATGTATTTCAAGAATTAAAATTATTATTATTATTATTCTATTATTATTATATAAAAAATCATCCAAACCTAAAGCGCAAAAAAATCCTCTTTTCTAAACCATGTAAAAAACTAACAAAATACCTCTAATATCATTATTTTCGTTTTTTGACGAGCCCACTTCGCGCCATATACGTTGCGGCTTGGTTGGCTGTCAGTTGAGTCCAGACTCACTTATCTTATGACCTCTCTCGCCTTCAATATTTTGTTACATTCATCTCCCTCATACCTGGCCGAACACTTCATCAAACCAGCTCTATCTCCCTCCGCAGATCCTCAGCACGTTTTTCTCTCAAACCTCTTACATTCAATCCACCTCGTACTTCACAATCATTACCTCCAAAATCATCATCACCTTACCAAGATTTTTAAATTGAAATTCTTGTTATCACCATGATACCTAACATCAATTAGGCATTATTTATTTTAACCTCATAGCGATTCAATTTATAAAATAATATATTTAAATGTTTTCTGTGCATGTACCGAGAGTATACTTTCTACCGAACTTGCACCAAGTAAGAAAAAAAATATACTAAAATTGTTTTGTGTTCACCTTATAATAATTTGCTGATCAGCTGATTGCGCTGAATGAAACGTTTGACTGGTCCCTAGCAACGAATCGCCATTATTATAGCTATATTCTATGTTCTAGGTTATATACGCGTACATAGATGTAGTGTTTACACCTGCAAATGTATCATCATGGATTTGTTTTCCAAAAATATCCAGAATTGGAAAAACTGCGACCGATATTTGCGTGTAAGTACATGTGAAATCATTGATTGCATACTTAATAATAGTATACATATTTTTATAAAATATTATCAAGTATAACCTATCCTAACCCTGAAAAAAAATTTTTATTTTTGTTATAATTTTTAATGAATTAAATGCATGATTTTCATTTTGAGTATTAGTTATAAAGATTTTTGTATGTCACATTAATTACAAAATTTCTCATTATGCATGTATTTATCAACCTTTTTTCTAACGTATTATATATAGCTACAGTTAATGAGAATACTTGGTTCGCACTAAGCAATGATGAACTTTGCTTTATATTAAATGATTTTAAAACAAATATAGTGATTGATTTTGTTTCAAAGTATAGCTTGCATGTAATGTTTTAAGTGATGCATTGGAAGAACCGGATGAGTGCAATCCAATAGATTTTAGTAAAAAACAGAGTGAATCTGTTGTAATGCATAAAACATCATTGCTTCATAAAATTGATCCTTTGTCTAATGGCCCTCCAATAGAATCTAATTCATTAACAATTTCACCATCCGTACCTACTAATTCAAATACTAATTCAAATCGTCTATCAGGTACATATATTACGAAATAAATTGCATTTTTCTAAAATAATTTTTTTTTACTTATGGTTTAATATCTATACTAATACTTACTTTTTTAGATTCTTTTCAATTTGCAGAGAATGATTTATACCACTTCCTAAATTCTAGTTTAGAGGGTCAAATAATACTAGGAGTGTACAAAAATACAAAATACCTTGATTATTCCAGCTTGAAACGATTAATAGTTCAAAAATTATTGGAAAAAAATCCTGCACGCTTTAAGTATGAAAGATTTTTTAAATACATAAAATTTCAATTAATATATAACATGTATATTATAATCATTTTCTATTTACCGATGACCATTATCCTTTAGTTTTGGTTTTAATGATTACTTTATACGCATGGCTTGTATAATATAGTATGTATTGCTTCGACGCTTCATGATTCATATAAGATATTGTAAAATTAAAGTAACGAATGGATTAGTGACAAGTGTAGCTTGATAAAATTTGTTGAACTCAATGCATACCATTATTGCTTTATTGTTATAAATGTAAGAAAGATTGAGAAATAATTCAGAATAATATTGCACATAGTGACCGTAGACCATGAAATTTATTTTGATGTGAAATTGTACGAAGAATTGACCTTTGACGAGCACATCCACGCCTACATTATAGAAGAAAAAGAGATAAATCGGTTTATAAATTATAAAAATCTTTCTACAATTGCTCGATTAATGTCTGTTGAGCAAAACAATAATCATTATCTTGTTTCTAAATATATTTTGTAATGCGCTTTTTACTGCACCATGTTATGTATGTTTTATTAAATTAAATTTGAAAAAATAACAAACATATATTTTCTGCCCTTTGGCCGGAAAGCGGCAACTTCCTGGCCACTACGCGAATTGATTTCTGGCTACGTCGAGCAGAAAAATAGTATACACACCTTGGCCAGTAAAAAAGAAAGCCTCAGATCACATGTTCGTCAAGCTCGGCTTCGCCTCGGCCGACAATTACATGTGATCTGAGACATTTCTTATTTTACTGGCCATGGTATGTAATATACTATTATTTAAAATAATGTTGACTATAACAACTATTATAATTGCAGAAATATCAATCGATTTTTAATAATAACAGTATATATGTAAGTTAGAAAATGTTTTAAGTTAATAAAAAACATTTTTATACGCCCGACATAATACAAAATTCAGTTTCGTCACTGTTACACATTGAGAGTAGCTGACTTCTTATTTTAGAAATAAACGTGGTACGAATTACTAAGGTAGCGACTACATCCGATTTTGGAGCAGCAGCGCTCCTAAAACTTGTAGACCAGCTGTACGAAACCTTACGTACGAAAGCCGTACTGGAGTGTACACGTCAGATGCCCCAAGCATTTTTCAGTGCACGTTATAATTGTCACGCTGTATACTGAAACTTGGGATCTAGAATATTATAAATATTTCTCCTTAATGGGTTACAAAATATATTATAAGAGCAGCAGAATAAACAAATGTGATGGTGTTATAGTGTATATATCTGATGCTTTATCTGAACTTATAGAAATCATACAAATTGCAAACTAAAATTTTACATACAACAGTGCAAATTAATAATCATAGTAGTTTTGAAATATCTTCACTATACCGTATATGATTACCACTATATGATTTACCAAAAACAGAATTTACTCTAAATTTAAAAAAGTTCTTAAGCAAAAACAAAACGTCAAAAATCATTTCACTGTAGGCGATTTCAATATAGACATAGATAGATAGATAAAACTTTATTGGGCTTATAGGGGTACAAACCCCGTTAACACACTATTACATAACATTGCTAAAAATTAAATAAAATAACAAAAAGTATAAGTAACAAAGTAAGCGTAATAAAAAGAAAAGAAAATACGTTCATCGCTTTGAACAAAATGCAATAGATAAAGAAATAACAATATAACTAGTATATAAAATATAAAGAATAGAAAATAACAATAAATATATAAAAAAATAACAATATGGTATAAATAAATAAGAGCACAGAAAACGCATGCGCGGAATAAAACAGAATAAATCGCAGAAAAATAACAAAACAATAGGTACAATACTATGCAGCATAAAACGGCCTACGGTTGAACGATCTGAGGACGGATGAGGTTTTCACGCACAACTCTGTCCTGCCAGGCTGAACAGTCACGTCTAAATAAGTGCTCAAATAAAGATGATTTGAAAAAGATTTATTAACGATTCTGTACGTGCAGGAAGATAGGTTAGGGATTTTGGAGGAAGTCGAGGAGGATAACGAAAATGATCTGCTGAATGGTCGATTTTAATGAAATGTTCAGCAAAATAATGAGGTGAATTTCTAGGACGCATTGAGGAGTCGTTGGAGTCTTAGGTTCCGCACCTGATCTAGATCGTTATAAACAGCGCATACATAGTCAAAGTGGGGCATTATAAGCGTCTCCACAAGATATTTCCTAGTGCTCTGAGAGAATGCTCTCCTATAGAACCGTAATGAACGTAAGACCTCATGGACCCTCTGCGATATTAACAACACCTGCCTTGACCAGTCCAGGGTAGGCGACAAACAAACACCCAACGATGTAATCTCGTTCTCATAATCCAAATAAAAATTTAACAACTTAATCCAAGGAACAGTGGCCAGATCCATTCCATACGCAGTTTAAACAGAAGCGGCCCATGCGACACAGAATCAAACGCTTTAGAGAAGTCGATTATTTCGAATTAAACAATTGATGGTTTTCCAAGTATGACGACAGAGTTTGGCTATCGGTCTAGTATCAGAGCAGGTCCGAATTCTGCTCGACTTTGCCAGCGGAAACTGTAAGGTTCGCTTCCAACATTCCGGGAAAAAACCGATCATTAATAAGTCATTGAAGACCTCAACTGAATGCGGAATTATTTGCGGTTCTAGGAGAACACGCTGAACTCCTCTAGAATGGATAGCATCAAACTCGAATCTGGCAGAAGTAATACGATCATTAACATTCGTTAGGAACAATGAGTCAAGAAAAGATAGTGGAAGTGGTGCAAGACGATTTGAAACAGATCTATAATGGACATTCAATTGAGAGGTAAAAAATTCCAATGGTGATGCACCCAAATAAGAGCCCAATCGCAAGCCTTTCAGCTCTCTCGATTTAGCCCTAGGATCTGTAGCATTCAACAATTTATTAGCGAGATACTTGTATTTGTTGCTATCAAGCATGTTAGAGATTCTATTTCTTAAAATTTTGTACCTCTTATAATCATATATTTGTCGTAAGATTCGAAAAATATTAAAAGCCGAGTTTCTAGATTTAATCAGATTCCTGATCTCAGTTGTAACCCACAGCTTATATTTATTCCCAATAGTTACCAGTTTACAAGGTGCTAGTTCATCGTATGTGGAGAGGGCTGACGCCGGAAGATGAGACCTATCATCATAAGTCGAAACACATGAATGGGAAAATAGAAATGAGGATATGTTAACTGGATGAAAATTGTGAGAAGTATGCGAATTAGCTGAGATGGAAAATAAATTAGGTGATGACATGATATATGAATTTGTTGAGATGTCGTATAAATTAGAGGATGACATGTTATGTGGAATTAATGAATTTTCATTGTCAGAGATGACATTATGAGAAGTAGAAATATGATCAGACAATTGCATGCTTGTAACTTGATTTGAATTTATATCTAAAAACAACTACTGACAAAACAAATGACTTCACAAATTTGCAATGAGGTACTGGCTCACGAAGAAGGAAAAGATCAAGCCATGTATGAGATGTACCCACTGATGTGATTGCATGATGAGTCGGTTCCGAGTCTATAAGGGTAGGATTCAGAGCTGATATGTTTGCCCTCATCTTGTCCGCCGCACGGCCCACTGATTTCATGTCTATGTTAAAATCACCCGTAATAACAGCATGGCCATGAGACGGAAGTACATCTGATAGTACATCAAATAATTTTGAGGGATAAGCTGCGGTTGACCTTGTATAGACAACTCCTAAAATTAACGAAGAAAGTTTACCAATAATGTGTAATAAAAGATTTTCCGGTGAATTAGAGTACTGCTTCCCAGTTCGCTCACCTTACGCACAGTTATTGACCAAATGGCATGTACTGCCTTTGGCCATAGTGGTCTGAGTTACAAGGACGATTCACTTCCCTCACTGAAAATACTCAATGCAATTTTTCCCTTTAATAAAAACGATGTATCTACTATTATGTCTCCTACTGAAGGCTAGATCACCCTAAAAACTACTCCCCTCACAAAGGAAGAAACGGTTGAGACATTACCAGAATCGCTGCTAGTATTCAACGGAGTTGCCAGAATTTTGAACGAGGAGTCCACGAACGAATCTCCACAATCTGCGAAATCACAAACGGCAGCTTTATAATATTCAATATTTTTCTTAAAAAGTAATGTCTTTCTCTTTAGGCAGACCCAAGAGTAAAACCTCGCATTCATCCCTATCCATGCGTAACGGGACATCAACCGCTTGTAACGCTCGACCGCTCGTATTATCTTGCAACGCTCTAGCATCATCTTCAAGCTGAGTAATATGGTTTCTGAGCTCTATCAGACGCTCATTCGTGGAAGTTTCGATCCTGTCAACTCGTTCACACAATGAAAGTAACTCTGCATTTGTCCTATCCAATTTGGAGTCCAGTACATCCACTTTATTCTCGACTCTTGTTGTAAAGGACGAATTAGAGCGCTTGAACTGAGCAAACCATGCTGGAGGAGCATCCGCTATCGCAGCGGTATGATCTTCAAGTCGAGTAATGCGGTTTCAGCATATAAGTCACTAGGACCGGATGGCATTTATCCTGCACAATTACGAAGGACAGGAGAGTGTATTATTAGTTCGATAGTTAGGCTAATTAGAGCGAGTCTAGATTTGTACTACATTCCAGAAAATTGGAAGGAAATGAGAGTAACGTTTATTCCAAAAGTGGGTAAGGGGAGCTATATCTCCTCAAAAGACTTCCAACATATAAGCCTTACATCGTTCATGTTTAAGACAATAGAAAGGCTCATAGACATTTATTTGAAAGATAAACCTCTAAAAGAGCGACCACTTCATAGCAATCAACATGCGTACAGGGCAGGTCATTCCACAAAGACTGCTGTGAGCAAAATAGTAAACCTAATTGATGAACAAATTAAAAATCGAAGTTTTGCTTTGGTGGTCTTTATGCACATAGCGGGAGCCTTTAACCATAACTCCAAATGAGCTATGAAGGAAGCTATTAAGAGACATGGAATAGCAGAGCCAGTTATTAACTGAGTCGAACTCATTCTATTAAATCGAAAGGCTAATGATCAAGGGAACAACCAAGGTAACTGACTATGTGAATACAGGATGTCCACAGGGGAAGGGTTATCTCCTCGTCCCTCTGGAGCCTCGTAATGGATACATTGCTATGCCTACTAACCAATATTGGTTGTGAGGTTGGAGGATATGCAGATGACCTGGCAATAATAGTCAAAAAGAATGTTGTTTTAAAGATAGTGAAAAAGATAAAAACACTGTCGATAACCATTACGAAATAACACTATACGAGTGAAGACTTGGGATCAAGCTACACACACAGCGAAAGCTGTAGAGACTTCACCTCCTGCGTGAAAAAAATTTTATGGGAAATTCTTTGGCAAACATTTCCTTGACAATTTTGGCAAAAGTATGGCTAACAACCAAAAGCCACGATTTTGCTAGATTTCTGTCATAAAGATTTTAAAATTGCTTATAAAATAAAAAATAAAATACTCTCTAAAAAATAATCTTAAATACAGAAAGTTTACGTTATATATTTAATAATATATAAAAAATTTCTGATGTGATAGTATAATAATAATAATATAAAATATACTTGAAAAATGTAAAACTATAACCTTAAAAGATGGTAATTTCTTCGTCACTGATTTTAGTATTTTCTATTGCACTAACTTTTGTTATTATAATTATTATTATTTTCGTAGGAAACTGGAGAAATCTTACATAAGACCACGACGAGGGTCCGCACTTCTCGCCAGTGACGAATTTTTACCGTTTCAAACTCCAAACCGAAACGCTTTTACCTACCCAGCCCGGAACTATTTTTCACATTACTTCGAGCTGGAAGGTGTGTCTGTGACGTGCGCCATTCGGTCCTACTTTATACTTTCTTTCCTCGTTGAGACTGTCACTTATCTTGACGCAGCCTATTTAGCGGTTTCAAGCGCGCGCCTAAAGATGGCGCAGGCTCCGGCAGGCTCCTCCCCGCCATATGAGTTACTCCCTGAGCACCCTTTGATGGACAAAGAAAGCATTGGGGAGCACTCTTGCAATTATTAAGTTTGTGTCCAGGCTCGCCGCACTTGTAGTATGATGAGGACCTGTCCAATCCTTTACACTTCCGTTTTGTCTGACCGAAGTCTAGGCACCGATAGCACCTCTCGACCAAAACTCGTTCCCGGACACGACAGCTTACAAAGCCGACGCAAAGATGTCGCATCAACTTCAGCTTGTCAGCATTCTCGAGATCTGGCTTGACGATGGCTGTCTTTTGTTGACTGCGGTTGGGGCCCAAAAGCATCACCTCTCGACCTTCATGCGGAGACGTGAGCAGTTTGTTTAGGGCTGCCACCACTTCGTCCCTCGTTGTGAGAGCGTCCAAGTCTCTGCTCTCCAGGATAACCCTTCGATCTCGGACTCGAACTTCTCCCATACCTTGAGTAGCAGTGCAGACTTTTTCCGCGAATACTGCTGTATCCGTCTTTTTGAGCAATCGGAGCAGGACGTCTCCCCGCCATGTTGACCGCTCTCTCAGAACTTGCGCGTCGCTGTCGTCCGGATTAACTTCCTTCCGGAGCTTCCCCAGAACTTCAACAAACGTACGGTCCTTCGCGGTGGTGACCACCAGGGTGGATACCAACGCCTTCTGGCGCTTTCTCCTACTAAGAGGCGCCTGTCCCGACTTGGCACTCGGCTTTTTTCCCGCCACAGACTCGGACTTGGATTGCTCCTTGTCCATGCCAGATGGGAGTAACTCCTTTCGAGGCTTCTTCTTCTTTCGGCTTTTAGAGGCTTCGGGGGAGCTTTAAAGGTCCTTCCTACTCCTCTTTTGAGCCTGCATCTTAGCTGCAACCGCTATGACATATGACTTCCCTAAGTCATCGGCTATTTCGTTACCGTGAATACCTAACTGACGTTAGAGTTAGCCGCTTAATCTCCTCTGCCAATCTATTTAATGTCCTATGACATTCCCAGATTAGACTGGACTTGGTAGTATATTCGTTCAGAATCTGTAGCACTGTTCTGCTGTCCGAGAAGATATATATCTCCTCGTCTCTACAATTCTCCTGTGCCCCTTTTGCGCATTGCAGAATTGCAAATGTTTCCGCTTGGGAAGTGGTTATATATTTCTTTAAGGAATATATCCTACCTTTCTCATTGTTTCTACAATAGACTCCTGCCCCAACCCCGTGGAGATTCTTTGATCCGTCAGTTTATCAGATTTCTTTGCCCTCCGGTATCCTCACTCGTCCTTCACTCTAGTTGCCTTTGGTAGGGAGGCTGACTCTGTATCTCTTATCGAAAAGGAACCCTATGTTACATATATCAGTTCCCTCGAATAAGCTTTTTCTACAATTTCGTGGTAGCGTATTTAAAAGTTCTCTCCGCTCATTGATTTAAGAGATTTCTAATTCTCAAGTATTCTTTAATGACTTCTACCTTAGGGGTAAGCTGAAAGGGCTCAATATTCGTTATGACCTCCAGTACCTGTATTGACCTGGTACTTAGAGAATTGGTGATATAGCGTAAGACCAATCTCCTTACACGCTGTAGAGTCTGATTTGCTATCTTTACACCTGCTCGGTTCCGCCAAATCACCGTTGCCTAAGTGAGTTTTAGTTTCAGGATTGCTATGTAAATCCAAATCATGGTATTGGGTTTCAACCCCCGGTTCATATGCAGAGCTCTTCGTATTTGCCATAGAGATCTTACAACTATCTTACACTGATTAACTAGATACTCTATTCAGTTTAATTTCCTATTCATAATGAAACCTAGATATTTTGCTTTTTCTTTTATTTCTAGCCGTTTTTCTCCCAATTTAAGGTGTATTATGTGCGTTTTTCACTTATATTGTCGTGTAAATACCATAACTTCCATTTTTTCTGAATTTACCGATAGACAACCTCCTTGACACCATTTATATACCTCATTTAAGGTATACCACGAGGTTTCGGAACAGAGGTATTGGTCCTACCCTTCCCACTAACTCGTTGGACAGCGACTGGCTGAGCCCCGCTCTCTTCGCGTCCCTGTCTTTCTGTTTCCGCTGCTTGGTCGCTGGTCGAGGGAGCGCTCAGGCTTTCTCTATACTCCCTCGACTTCTGTTCTACTTTGGCTTGGACGACCGCACTTAGGGCTGCCTTCACTTGCTCGAAGGGCCCCGTGCAATCCAAGCCAAATGCAGCGGCCTGGCGTCGCGTCGCCTCTTCCACACGGCGACCCATCACCACTTCTGCATAGGAAGGTTTATTGGTGGAAGGTTTCCCACACGAGCCCTTCCTAGCACCCTCCTTGCAGGCGGGCGTCTCCACACTTCGCCTCTTCGACTCCTTCGGACCTGCCCGTGGCGTTGGTCGCTTTGGTGCCTGTATAGAGACAGGGACCGAAGGGGGAGTAACTCCGTTCTCGCACCCACATATCATGCAGCTCCGAGCATCTGAGGTACTCCCTCACAGTTCCCTCGGCGTCCGCAATTAAGACAAAATGTCTTTTGCGAAATCGCACACTCCCGGCGACTGTGGTCCTTCGCCCAGTAATTGTAGCAGACGTGTTTAGAGGGGTCTATTGACCGATCGAATGGTATTGGTACCAGTCGTCGGAGGACAATTCCCCTAGTAACTGGGCCAGATGTGGATGACCCAGTCTTCGCCTGCTTGGGCAGGGACTCGACCCCAACATCGAGTTTCCCTGCCTGCGATGGACCGATGACAGGTGTCTCTGCTTCCGAGAACGGCCGAATCGTTGCTCGGGGTGTCGCAGAGACTCCTGATACGTAGTCGTCCATCGTCAATTGCCTATTACCGCTAGACTTCTTCTTCTTGAAGCGTGGGCGGTTTGTGGCGACGGTCTTCTGCTGCTCCCAATCTGCCTGATGCAGATCCTCAGCATACTCTGCGGTATAGATGTTGGCGGATGGCCCCGGTGCTAATACCGCAGGCACATCCACTTCCATCTGTTTCACTGGGGTGGACTCGATCGACGACGAGAGGTCCATCGTTGAGGCACGTGGCGTCCCTTCTAGCTCGACTAGTACCTGTTCGATGTCCCGCACAGACTGGGCACGTCCAGCGAGCGGGACTTTTATAGGTACCTCGAGGCAGTCGGGAGATACCAGAGGCAATACGTCTGTTTTTGTTATAGGTCTTTTCTTGACGTCTATGCTCCTCGTCAATGTATTTCTTGACTAAGTCGCGCAGAGCATTAAGTCTTTCAAGTCGATCTAGCCATACTTCGGGGTTGTCCAAGATCTTAAATTCCTGTTTTTCCACTTCCCTGCGGAGACTCTTCAGAGGTTGTGGATGACGCCCGAAGTTTAAGAACGCGGGTAAGACTTTGGTACTTGACTGCATTGCCATGTTTATTGCATGGTGAAATTCGTGCAAGTGTGTGTCCCACCCACGATCATCCGAATCCACAAACGTCGCAATCATCGTTTTTAACGTTCTATTAGTTCTCTCCACCGGGTTGGCTTGTGGTCGGTAAGAAGGGGTTCTAGCATGTTTTATGCCATACTCCTCCTGCATTCGCGACATGATGCCGTTGATGAATTCAGTCCCATTATCCGTTATTAGGAAATCTGGTGTTTTCCAACGGAAGACTACGAGTTCCTCGAATTCTTTCGATACCGACTTATCGGTCGCCGTGCGTAATGGTTTGAGCTCTATTCATCTTGTAAACAAGTCTTGAAATACTATGATGTATTTGTATTGACTTTTACTACGTGAAAGCTCCATTACGTCTGCTGCCACAACAACCCAGGGTCTTTCAATGTTCCGTTTCCCCATCAAGCCTTGAGGATCTGCTTGAGACGTCTTATAGCTCTGACAAATCAGACACTGTAAAACAAATTGGCGGATATCGTGGTAGATACCTGGTCAATAATATTCTCTTGCAATACGTTCGTAAGTCTTTTCGACTCCCATATGACCCATGGATGGGAGGAAATGAGAATCTACTAAGACTCGGTTCCTCTGCTCTAAGGGTAGAACAAGGCGCCAGCCTTCTTCTCGTTTTGTTACAGAGTCCAAGAGTTTATCACTTGTAAAACAAAATTTTCTACTCCGGAAATTTTTGAGGGCATGAGCGCACATCGTTTAATCTAGCAATATACCATGGGTCTGTAATTACTTCGAACGAGGCAATCTCTTCTTCGTCGGGGTCTGGGTTGACGGCACGAGAAAGCGCGTCCGGGACATAGTGCAAGGCTCCTTTCTTATGCACTATTTCAAAGTCCCATTGCTGCATTTCAAGTATCCATCGTGCCAACTTACCCGACGGCACTCTGAGATTTTTTAGCCATTTGAGAGCACTATGGTCGGTCACAGCCGTGAATCGATAGGCCTCAATGTATGGTCTTAATCTCTTAACAGCCCATATGAGAACCAAGCATTCTATTTCTGTTGTCATGTAATTACGTTCAGCGCGATTTACTAATCTCCAGTTGCGTCAGCACCGCACCTATTGCTAAGTCACTAGCGTCACTTTGGGCGGTAAATGGCTTAGAAAAAAAATTTTCCTTTATAATTTACTCTACAAACACAAATTTAATAAAATTATTTCAAACAGTAGGGGCATTTACGAAATTATGTAAATCCCGTATGGTTTGCAACAAAATAATTATTTCACTAGTTGTCGTCCCAAACGACAACTTTTCCAGTGAAACATATTTATTTTATCCAAAAACGGACTAAATAAATAATTTATGTTGCTACCAAGTTGAAATAATTAATATTTCCCTTTTTTAAATAAATTGAACGAAAAGGAAATGAAAATTTAATCATTCAACTTGCTAACAAGTATAAATAATTAAATTTATACACCGAATTATTTTACTCAAACACACCAAAAAAAATTATAACCAATTATTTAACTAACAAACAAGTCTAAATAATTGGTAAAAATGTGTGGAGATATAATTTAAACACACAAAAAAAAGAAAGTTTTTTACATATATTAAAATTTCACAGCAAATAACGAATACAAAATATTAGGTTAGATGCCGATCATTTAAATACATGCAAAAAAAATAAATTTAATTATTTAACTCACTTTCGAGTCTAAATAATTATATTCTACAACTCTCGTATCTTTGCGGAACAATCACACGAAGATACTTAACATTAATTGCTTAATAAAATATTACTTATGTCGACTGTGGTATAACTAAATTAATTAATATTTTTATCGGTCTTACAGTCAATTATATGGGCAATCAGATTGCCCCTACTTATAATCACCCCCGAAGAATCTATAAAAATAAATATAAAAAATATAAAATATAAAAAATAAAAACACTAACTAAACATAAAAACAAATTATTAATAAAGCAATCTGACTGCCCCCCTGCACCAAAAATCTACTAACCCCAAATATGATGTCCGACGTTTCGAGCTCGCTGCTGCTCCTCATCAGGATTTACTAATCTCCAGTTGCGTCAGCACCGCACCTATTGCTAAGTCACTAGCGTCACTTTGGGCGGTAAATGGCTTAGAAAAGTCTGGACGGGCTAATACAGGCGCTTCAGCTAACGCAACTCTAAACTGACGACACGCCTCCTCCTGCTCCTCGCTCCAATCCCAAGTCTGGTCTTTACGCAGTAACTTGGTAAGGGGAGCGTTAATGTCAGCTTCTCGATTAATGAATCGAGAGTACCAGTCTACCATCCCGAGGAAGGATCTCAGCTGTTTGACATTACGAGGAGTAGGGTAGTTAAGGACTGGAGCGACTCGTTTCTCACCAGGCCTCAAGCCGTCCGCGTCCAATTTGTACCCAAGGAACGTTACGCTGGAACAATAGAACTCACACTTCTCTCGATTTACTTCGAGTCCAGCGTCATTCAACGTTCTTAGTACGTATTCGAGCCATTTTAGATGGTCCTCAAAAGTTTCGGTAAGGCACCTTAGGCCCGAAAATTCCATCTATAAGCAATGCAAAAGTCATAGGAGCATTCATGAGGCCAAAAGGCATTCTCGTGAACTACCACAGCCCCAACCCTGGTACAACAAATGCAGTATAATGCCGGCTCGCCTCGGCCATTAATATTTGGAAGTACGCTTTCTTAAGATCAATTTTCGATATGTACCTTGCATTATGCAGTTTATCCAATATAGTATCCATATTAGGAATTGGATAAGAATCACGTTTTGTGACTGCATTAAGGTCTTGAAAATCGATATAGAAGCGATAACTTCCTTCGTCTTTGCGGACGATCACTCGCACTCGGTTCAATAATGCCCTTGTCAAACATCTTTTTGACCTCACTCTGGGTAAATTCGAGGACCTTGGAAGACATACGTCTCGACTTATGACGGACCGGTCTTGCACCCGGTTCAACCTCTATATGGTGCTCCGTTAACGTCATAAAGCCGTGGACATCTCCCGAGGGCAAGAGTAGGCTTTCAACTAACTCTTTCACTTGTTTCCACTGGTCGTCCTGTATCTCAAATATACCAGCACATTCAACGAAAATCCTCGAATCAATGTCTCCTCATCAGGGACTGAAATGAAAATCTATTCTACACGATATTTAAACCCTCAAAAAAAGCCTCCCCACTCCAAGGACCCACCCTAAATAAATTAACACCAATAAACTAAGCTAAGTTAAGATAGGATGGTAAATCTTATTTAATTTACTTGACTCTAACATTAAATTAACATTCTTATCATTCTTAAATATATGAATATTTTCAAGACTTTCTCTTTTAAATTTATTCATAATATTTTCAGCAGCAGCGAGCTCGAAACGTCGGACATCATATTTGGGGTTAGTAGATTTTTGGTGCAGGGGGGCAGTCAGATTGCTTTATTAATAATTTGTTTTTATGTTTAGCTAGTGTTTTTATTTTTTATATTTTATATTTTTTATTTTTATTTTTATAGATTCTTCGGGGGTGATTATAAGTAGGGGCAATCTGATTGCCCATATGACTGTAAGACCGAGAAAAATATTAATTAATTTATTAATTGCTTAACTTGCAAAAAGTCTAAACAATGAACACGAGTTATAAAAAAAAATTTTCTCACACTCAAAAATTTTCAAAAATATGTTACGAATATCGTGAGCAGTAACACTTAATAAATACAAAATATTAAATCAAGTAATTACTGTCAGACTGTCAGAAGAAACTTTTTTGCAAATACTGCTAATTCACGAAGGACCGACAAATTGGAGGGAGCACGAACGCCGACGCTCGAAGAGACCGACGACTCCTCGAACGAGCCAAGTTGCGGAGCGACCCCTGGCGGACAACATACCGAGGTACGGTGGCTCGTAATTCTCATCTGGCGCCAAGCAGCGGCGCTCTTGGATGTTGAACACCAACTCCGTCGCGCCGCGACAGCTACGCTGCCACTCGCTGAACTAAGCGTCTCGCTGTCGTCAGCTGCGCCTGCTCGTGACATATGTTGGCCGCCGCACAGAACGCGCTCTGCCCCATATGCAACTGTAGATTTACACGCGCTCACCCATCTAAGGTCTGTACTACATGCAATTTAAAAATACATGTGAGGTGTGAGGGCACGCACGAGGAAACAGGATTGTCCCAGTGCTGCTACTATTCGTCGAGACTGGTGAGGGCAGCACCTCCCGGGTCGCTTACCGACACTGCTCCCGCTAGCCCGGCCCCCGCCGCTGGCGCCGACCCGACTGCGCAGGCCACGCCCACTACTCCCGCCGGTTCGCTGAAACGGCCGGCCTCGCCCACGTACCATCACTTTTCCAAGTTGCTAAGCAACCGCGCGCGCAGGAGGCGGACGCACAGCCCCTCTCATCGGTGAACTTGGTCGGAGACATGAACAACGACGAGCCCCCGAGGTGGTTTACGAGCTTTGAAGACCGCATGGAGCGAAACTTTAATGAACGCTTTAGCGAATTAAATCGTAAATTCGATGATATTCAGTCTGACGTTCGTGCGATTAAGACGGACGTGGATGCGCTCGCTCAGGCCACGGAGAAAGTCAAGTCTGACGTACGGGATGTGCGTGCGGACGTGGATGCTCTCGCTCGCTCTACTAACACACGATTTGACGAAATGCGAAGCGAGTTCACGGCCCGCATACAAGCTACTGAGAGCGCCGCGGTCCGCATGGATGTCGCGGCGTCGGATGAGACCACCATGAGCCCTGCTGGTGGAAGGACGGGCGCCCGCTCCCTTGATGAGGCATGCGAAGTCTTGCTGCTCGGTATCCCGGAAGCGGTTACACTATCCGTTGACGATGTGGTCAAGTCCTTACTTGAGGCGATTGGCTTACATCGCACGTATTACCAGGTTGCGGATGTGCGCAGATGGGAGCCGCGCCGCGGAACTCGGATGCCTCAGGGAGGCGATACAAGTAATGCGGGTTCGAGCTCGATTGCGAAAACACGCGGCCTCGTTTATAAGTTAGTGTCCCCCTCGGTTCGCGATGCGGTTATGGCACGCAGCAGCAGGCTTGGTGGGCTTAATGCCCAATATATTTTTAAAATGGGCGGAACAGCGAGCGTATACATTCGGCCCATATGGCCAAAATCCGTCCACGCATTATGGTCACGGGCGCTGCGCGAGTCTCAGCGGCTGCATTATGCTAGGCCGATAGTGCGTGACTTGCATGTTTTTATCAGGGAATCGAGAGAGAGCCCTTTAATAAAGGTGGACGCGACCACAGATTTTAACAGTTTTAGACCAATGACACCTTCTAATAATAGTAATATGCGCAACGAGAACGGCAATATTTTAAACCCTAACCTCAACACTAATGCATGACTCATTTTAAGCAGCGATAATTTTAGTATCTTTCATGTCAATATTAACCGCATAAAACCGCATTTCACTTCACTGGAAGCACTCGTATACCCGTGCTCGTATGACGTTATAGCGATAACGGAGACATTCCTCACACCGCTTGACGCGTCAGATATTGTCACACTACATAATTATAATTTCTTGAGACTTGATCGCATTGGCAGAGGTGGTGGTGGTGTGGGGATTTATGTCCGCGACATTTATAAGGTTAAAGTGATTGGACAGTCAGACCCGGTATTCGATAATACGCCTGAATTTTTGATTTTAGAAATTTCATGTAACCTGTTCAAATTACTTATGTGCGTTGTATACAGGTGACCGGGTGCGGCACTACCGCTGATATTCTTCGATACGCTGTCCGAGTTGCTTCCGTCGTATGAGCACGTGGTCGTGACGGGAGACTTTAATATCAACCTTGGTCGAGCCAGTGCGGGGGTGGACTACCTGCTCACGCGACTGGAGGAACTTAACCTCAAAGTGGTTTATTCAAGCAATAAATGTGTACAATTCAAATATGTGAAAATCAGTAAAGAGGGAGATTGTCCAGTCAAATCTCAAAGAGACAAAACCAGCCGTCTCCTCGTACTAAGCAGCAGGGTTGCCAGATGGCGATTTTTTCTCTTTGTTGCTCTTGCTTAATGAACATCAATGTACGTAAGAGAGAAAAGGAAAAAAAATCGCCAACTGGTCACTCTGCTCAGCAGCATTCGCCTCAGCGCGACCGAGCGATGGAGAGCCATCTCCGTACTTCATATAATTAAGCAAAAGTCCGACGGGGACTTATATAATATTCATAATATAAAGAATTATATAATCTTTGAAAACACTAGTTTAATAATAAACTTACACGTTATGAATCTAATAAATTGCATTTATTATAATTATCAAATCAAATGTTAATTAAGCTAATCACAGGAAAAAATGATTAAAAGGTTTTATATCTTAAAATCTACTTTTTTGAATAGCTTAATTGGAACTTAATTTGAATAAGAAATCATAAAATATTATTTAAATTCATTTTGAGGCTCTATAGAATGCTCACTACTAATTCCTATATCAAGTGAACCTGATCCTTTCGACCAAGTATTCATGGATGGCGCATGGTTTTTATAATCATATGTCTACCCATGATACTAGTCAATTATATATATTCCTTTTTGAACCCTAATCATATCCTGATGACCAAAAAAGAATATATTTTTCTTTGTGACTAAAAACATAGGCCTGATACAATATATATATATATATATATATATATATATATGAGAGATTTCATGTGAAGTGATCCAGTTAAAAAATAGAATTTTGTCTTAATGTATCGAATCAGTAAAAAACTACTTGAATAGAATGTAGCTAAATTTTTAGACCTGAATTTCAATTAGTACCAGAGCTGCAGCCAATCAAAAAATCGAATTTTTTGCAAAAAATAACTTTTTGGCCATTTTTATCACTTAATAACTCAAAATCTATCAATTTTTTCTTATATGCATTGAATTTGAAAAAGTTTATAAATTTCAAGAAGAATCTGTTGAATTATTTAATTTATATTAGTTTAAAACATTGAATATAGTTATAATTAATAAAAACCTTTATAGTCAAGAAAAGGATTGTACGATCAAAAATATTTTGTCCATCCAAAAATCTAATTCATTGATGATTAATTACCTTCAAAATGATGCAAAGTTTGAGTGTGGCAGAGCATTTCAGACTAACCAGGAGGGGTTCCACCTTCCGGGATACAGATTTTATTGCAAGTGAGAGCTGTTTTCTGGTACCCAAATATGAAATAATTCATATGAAATTCAATCTCATAGGCTGTTTGACGAAAGTTATACGCAGTTAACGAAAAATTGTGTAAAACATATGTTTAAGCTTAATCGCCAATAACTTGGAAAGAAATATACGCAGATACTCAAACTTGAATCCATTCAATAGTTGAGATCAAGTAGATATCATTTAAAAAAAGGAAGCTCAAATATCTCAATTTGGACAAAAGTTATGGAAAAAATAAGAATTAGAAAAAATTTTTTACAAAAATTTAGTATTTAAATTTGGTAGACTTTTTAGGCAAATATTTCGTCTAATTCTTATTTTTTCCATAACTTTTGTCCAAATTGAGATATTTGAGCTTCTTTTTTTTAAACTATATCTACTTGATCTCAACTATTTAATGGATTCCAATTTGAGTATCTGCGTACATTTCTTTCCGAGTCATTGGCAATTAAGCTTAAACATATTTTTTCACAATTTTTCGTTAACTGCGTATAACTTTCGTCAAACAGCCTAAGAGATTGAATTTTATATGAATTATTTCATATTTGGGTACCAGAAAACAGCTGTCACTTGCAATAAAATCTGTTTCCCGGAAGGAACCCCTCCTTGTAAGTTATGGTGCTTTTAGGCAAATTTCTTAAAAAAAGAGAGCGAATGCATTTTTTGAAAAAAACAGAGTAACCGTCCCAGGCGGAAAATTATTTTTCCAGAAAGAGCTAAGAAAAGCTAATAACATTTATAATCAATTTATAATATGCAGATTTTGGACTCTATTAATAGTTAGTAAGAATTTATAACTTTTATTAGCTCTTCTTAGCTTTTGCTAGATTTTATTAGCTTTCAGGTATTTTTCAAAAGCAAAAGAAATGTACGAGCTTAAAAAAGCTAATAAGTACTAATAACTTTTTTAAATTATTATATACAGCAAATAAGTATTTAGAATTTTTATGAACATTTACTAATAGCAATCTTTTATTAATAGCTTTAGTTGTTTTGCATACATCCCTAGCGGAAATAATCATAGGCGTATAATGTTTATAAATACTTAATAAAAGTTATTAGCATTTATTAGATTTTCATAACACTTTATAAAGCGTGGATTTTGGACTCTAGTAATAGTTTAAAAAATTTGGTAATGTTTATAAGATTTTATTAGTTATTTTTAAAATTTCGTAAATATTTCTAAGCTTTATTAGGTTTTATTACATTTTTGTATTTCGAAAATATCGTGAAAAATGACAAAATGACAGTAATAGTAACTGTTGCATTTTCCTGAATTTAACTGGTTTTAGCTGTTTCTAAGTGATGTATGCAAAAAAACAAAAGCTATTAATAAAAGATTGCTATTGGTAAATATTCATAAAAATTCTAAATACTTATTTACTGTATATAATAATTTTAAAAAGTTATTAGTGCTATTTTAAACTCGCACATTTCTTTTGCTTTTGGTTTACCTTTCTTCTCTGAATCGTACTTATATAACATCATAGAATTTATTTAATAAATAAATAAATAAATAAATAAATAATTTAATACAACACACAACATCAATTAAGAAAAAGCATTCAATATCAATAAGATTTATTAGAAACAAAATTTGCTAGTCATATCACTGATAGTTGGTAAAGCTATAATTCAAATTCTTGCGACTCGTCATTATACACTTGTAGTACCTGTCAATTTGACCGCATTGATGACTTAGACGTGTAGCAAAAATTTGAATATTAATAAATCTTATACGAAATGCAATATCATTAATTAACATCAAACTTAAGTCAATAATATTAAAAAAACTTTATATAAATAAAACTAAAAAAATAATTAATGAACCCGTAACCATATAAATATTATTATTTATACTTTAATATTGTTATAATTTTAAGTTATATTAACATTGATTCATTCATATTGTCAATGATTGTTAAAAAAAATTTTCCCTTAAAAATTAATAATAATTCAGTCTATAATTATTGCACTTTGTTCAATTATATTCACCAATCACAAATTAAAAATTAAATTTTGATTTTTTCCCGATTTCAAATTTATGCGCGTATTAATCAGTAATCGATTACAGCGCTGATTATAATATTTATAATTAAAGTTGAACTAATTGATCTACCATCCGTAGATAACCAGCATTATTTTTTAATTACATTCGAGAAAGAAAGGAATTCATTACAATTTGGATCGCAATTTGAGTTGATTAACAATGTTATTGTAAAATTGGCTAAGATTTTTTGTGTCATCTTTTACGTTAACAGCATTCTTCTCTAATTTAATATGGGTCATCTATGATATCAGTCTTTTTCCCCAAAGTTTTTCTCTATCTAACACGTCTACATCCTTAAAATTAAATGTATAGTCATATTTTGTTACATGGTCATTTATAACATATTGCACACCCGACTTTTCACTATTAGATTCGTGCTCTTTTATTCTACAATTTAATTGCCTTTTTGTCTCTCCTATATATGCTACCTCACAATTATTACACTTAATTCTGTATACTACATTTGTTTCACAAAGTTTGTCTAAATTTTCCTTGCCTCTAGCAATAACATTACTTAATCCATTACAAATTTTAGGAACAACCCTAATACACTTCTGTTTCATAAAACCAGACACATTATTGTAAAAATTTGGGACATAAGGAATGCTTAAAGTTGCAAAGTATCTATTTTGTTTATTTTGTTGCATATTATTCCTATTAGTTCTATATTTTATTTTTTCCATTCTTTTTCTTATATTATGATTAATAAATTTAATTGGATACTTATTATTAACTAAAAACTCTTTAACTATTTTTAAGTTGGTGTAATGAAACTTCTGGTTTGACAATAAGATTGCCTTATCTACCATCGTATATATCATAGCTCGTTTTTGTTCAATAGGATGACTGGATAAAAAATGTAAAAATCTACCTGAAAATGTTTCTTTCCTGTACCAGTTCGTGATTATTTATTTACTATGATTATTTCTAATAAAAGATAACTCTAAAAAGTTTAGTTTTTGATGTTAATTAATGATATTGCATTTCGTATAAGATTTATTAATATTCAAATTTTTGCTACACTTCTAAGTCATCAATGCGGTCAAATTGACAGGTACTATACGTGTATAATGACTAGTCGCAAGAATTTGAATTATAGCTTTACCAACTATCTGTGATATGACTAGCAAATTTTCTTTCTAACAAATCTTATTGACTGCTTTTTCTTAATTGGTGTTGTGTGTTGTATTAAATTATTTATTTATTTATTTATTTATTTATTAAATAAATTCTATGTTGTTATATAAGTATGATTCTGAGAAGAAAGGTAAAAATAAGGTACATAACCTCAATCTTTGTGCAAATTTTTACACTGACGTTTTGCTACTTGCTTGTGCTTTTATTATAGAGCGACACATTAGAGATACCATGGAATATTATGAAAAATGCCAAATATGTGCATTAATTTGACCAAATAGTGAGTAATTATATTTAGATATATGAGCAAATCTCCCTAACTTAATTTTTGGCGAAAAAATGTGAGATCAGGCAATTTTAGGAGCACACCTTTGAAATTTGTTATGAAAAGTTAGGAATATTATTGGAATTGATTGGTATAATGTGCTTTCATGAGCGTGAAATGCTCCAAAAGTTGTGCGCGATATTTCATTTTTTTTTATAATAAGATCAGAAAAAATAGTGATATGGTTATTAAGATTTTATTTATAAAGCATAGAATAATAAAAATTTAACGAAATATAATAAACATCAGTAACTGCAGAGAATAACAACTTATAGTCGGTATAATTGAAAATTCCACACAATACAACTCTAAATTTTCCTCCCCTCCCTTTTCTCATACGAAAATTTTCATGCAAACCGTGCTATCAAGTTAAGCCTATCTGTTAGTAAACATCGATCGGTTCCGTAAATTCTAGTAAAAGCGTACGATTCCGGCCAATAGTTTGTGGAAATAATACTAAATTTTATTGAAATTTCAATGAAGATGAATTCTACTTGTCACAGAAATTCCAATTTGTTAATTTGAAAATGACACGAAATAGATAGAATGAACACAGTAAACATAAGTATTCTATATATACTCTCGCTCTCTCTTTCTATATCTCGTTTTATTAAACAATTATATAAGATATTTTATAAGGCAACATTAAAATACATTTTAAATTTGAAAAACATAAGTGCTTGTAGTAAATCGTTTAATAAATTTGAAATAATTTTGTTATGTTTACTTGAGAGGTTAAGCAACGTACATGTTATATTGGGAACTTTGCGGCCGTTGCTACAGCCGTTGCTATGCATCGAGGCCGCGAAAATCTATGAGCCAATCAGAGCGCGCGAGACTCCGGCCGGCCGCAAAAGTCGCTCTTCCCGTATCCATATGCGGCCAGGGAAGACGTACTTTCGGCGGGGGGATGAAGAAAATTTTATTTTCTACTTCATTTTTGCAAGCACATACTTGCGCTATACCTCAATCTATTTCTTTTTACATCTACTAAATGTACAATTTGAGACAAAGGAGTTTGACAAAGTATCTATTGAGCTTTAACCGTATAGATGGAGTATAGAACTATAAATTGAAACTAGTATAAAGAGGTTAAACGCATTTTAAAGCTACTAAATCAGTGAGTGACACAAAAAAAAGTTAGGGAGATTTGCCCATATATATGCAAAATTGTAAAATGCTGGTGTATCAAATGATTGTTTCAATAAAGGTATAGCCTGATGAGGATGGAGGACTTCCATCGAAACGTCGCCAATTAAATAAATTAAATGGCTAGTTCACTAAAAATCGATAAAAACGCCTCTTTTTGAACCAACTGCGTGGACGAATAGAACAAATTTATATCAGTGTTTTTAATGTTAGACTTATGCGGACACAGTAGTACTCAACTACCCATTTGGGTTATAGGATTATTAAAGAATCGCAAAATTCCAAATTCTATTTTAAGGCCTATGGCTCTAATTTTCAATTGTTTAATAATACTATAAACTAAAATCAATTTCGGCCCTATTTAATCGGATAACCTGAGAAATGGGAATTCTTTTTTTTTTTTAAATATAAGAGGTTGATAACCTTTGGTGTCTGCATAAGTATACAGACATACAAATATAAACATATAAATATATAGGGTCTTGAATAAAGAGGTATAAAATTTCAATTATTTATTTTAGCATATATAAATATCTTAAATATGACATAAAATATAGTTTAAATTTACATGATAGTATAATTACCATCATTTCCTGGTTCATCAATTGCAGTTTGTTCCTGAAAAAAATATTATATATAAATAATTTGTATATGCAAGACTGCGTACTATTTTTACTTAATTATAAAAAAATAATCAAGTACTTTAACATGTGATGATTCACGAATTTATAAATTGTACGATAGAATCATCATATCATATTAAGGGGATATTGTACCGCTCGTATTATTTGAGCTATTTTTCGACGGAGAATGAACTAATTTTTAAAGTAATTAATTTTTTGTCAATATATAGAATTTATCGGGCTTTGCGAATCAATATGCTTTATTAAGCAAGGTCTTTATTCTTCGTCCAGTATGGTTGGTGGAAGTCCCAATGTAAGCCTTTGCAAAAATTTAAAAAAAAATTTGCGTTTTGACCTTAGCTCTCTAGCTTTGGTCTCCTCAGTAAGGAGCTTAAGTCCTTCCTTAAACGCTCGTCGCAGATAGAAAGTGACGTAAAATTGATGTTAAAGCGGCTTAATAAAGCATGTTGTTCGCAAATCTCGATAAATTCTATATATCGAAAAAATCTTTAGCAAACGTTCAATTCACTTTTCATAAGTAATGTTTTGTCTTGAACTTCGTTAAACTACAATCTGTGGTTTTAGAAGCTTTTGGAGTGATTAGTACAATAATTAACAAGATCAATTGTTTTACATGAATTATACATATAAGTACGGATGTTACGTCTAGTTTAGCATGAATTAATGAATAGAGCCAAATCGTAAATCGAGAGAGTCAATTGTTAATAAATAACTCGCGCTCTCTCGTCTTCTTTTAACCTAAACATTCATTCACGTCTATTTAGGATTGGGCGTACAGCGAAAAGATTTTTGAATGATGTTTGCGGTTTAAATAATTATATATGTTTCGTAAATGTTAGCTACATACAGATAAGCGTATGAAACTATACCTCATAGCGAGCGGGAGTGCCGATCAGAAAAGCTCGTAAATGATCGGAAAAGCTCGCGATCAAGCCGCGTAAGGACTAATAATGGTCCATCGCACAAGCTTGCTGAGGAGAGACAATTTGATGAGGAGAGATTACGCGAGTCATCGAAAACACGTGCGTCGCCGATAACGCCTTCCTTAATAATGCGTGGCGAGGTAGGAATTCCTCAGTAAGGATTAATGCCCGGGTTCTGGAGTTCACGCTGCAAAGAGTAACGTGTGATCCAGTGGAAGTGAGTATACTTGTGTAGTGCACGGCTCGAGCAACTCCCCAAAAACCCTACGAGGGCGGTGTTGTTGCACACGGAAGAGCGTTATAGAACGAAAATTCAGCGAATTCAATTTAACAGAGTAATTTTGTTGACTCAAGTTAGGGACACAAATGCAGTGTGGTGCAAAAAGATCAACCTATATATATATATATCAACATCTATCTATATATATATTTTTTTTTTTTATGTTATTTAACGTCGCTCTATTTATGCTGCCAGGGCTAATCAGCGACGGAGGTGAACGGTGTGTCTGCAAACAAAGCACACGATATCATCGGTCACTGTAATTAGTCTAATAATTACAGTTTCCTGTCCTCCCGATGGAACCACCGCGATCTTCTTTACATCTTCGCGTCCCTAACGTTCCCTATAGTTCAGATGCCCGTGCCTCTCATGCACTGAAAAATGCACGAAACGCACGCGCACCTGACCTGGCGTCACATTATAGTGACACGCCGAGCCACTGAGTCGCGGTGTTCGAAAAATGCACATGAAAAAAATTTTCAGAGGTACACGTCTGGGATCGAACCCACGACCCTCGGTGTGAGAGTCGGGAGCTCTACCCATGAGCCACCGCGGCTCCTATCTATATATAATAATTAAGAGGCGAAATCTCCGGTCTTTATGTGACGTGGTTTTTCTCCGCCTATTTTGTTGCGTAAATTTTTTCCGAGCAGCCTTCCAGTAGACGATGCCCCGGTAACCTGGAGATTCTTGGGGTTATTGTTGGTTCAGGTTAGTATTTATAGCCATAATGCAGTCAATAAATATTATCCATGCTTACAAGGAGAGTAAATCATCGCTGCATCACTGATTAAGTTTAAATTTTGTCATTTGTACAACTACATAATAAGGATTATATGAATTCTTTTGGTAATTATTTGACTTTATAGATACTATATTCTTGTTTCTGTTGTTAACAGTAGCAGTTTAAAAATAAGTCAATTTTTCATTTTAGTCGTGGTGTATTTTATTCATCACTGATTTAGTTTAAACTTTGTCATTCGTATTGTTCTGTAAATATATTTGAAATAAAACTAAATTTTTTTGCCTGATGTCTATTTTTTCAAAAGTTATTAGCTACTAAAATACAACTAAAAACGCTTAAAGCGTGGTAAAAGCAAGACAAACCTCATTTTATAAGAAAGATAAGATTAAGTATATGTGATTAAATAAATAATCATTTGCTTAATATATATTAGATGTATAGTGTTTGATTCTCGCTTAATATTTTTATTTGATGAATAAAATATTTATTTATTGCAAAATTTCTCTAAATTAAATTTTTTTAAAGCTAAATACAGGAGAAGGTAAATATATTCCAACTTATAGAAAATTGTTTTCTTCACATATTGAATGGTATTTTCTCTTTTGATGCTGAAAATGTTATTCTTGGTATTAATACCTTTTTATTAATGGTACCTGAAACTATTTTCTCTTAGATTGTGTATTTCATTAAGTTCGTAATTTTTAATCTTGATCCATTACAGAGTCCTTCAATTACCACGTTCAATTGGTAGATAACCAGTGACCATGTTCTCCTACAAATACCATGGCAATTTCATTATATGATTCTTTATTATAAATGTTTTTGTTTTACTGTATATGACTTATTATTGACATTTGAGCAGGTCTTAGATTAAGTCCTAAATTAATGCATTGCTACTTTGTGACAAGGTTGATTTAAATCACGTATCAAAGATGTCAGCAGTACAGGGTTACCATTTAGGGTTTTTCTGCCCTCTATTAGCTAACATAAATTAAAACACGTTGACTGGGGATCAAGGTAAACGGTTCCCAAACATTAAATAAACAACACATTTATTCGGTACCTAGAATATTTAATAATAATAAGATAATTATACGAACGATGAAAACGAAAAACTAGTCACGGTCGCCAGCCGCGTTCACGCGGCAATTTTATATATATCTTTAACTCGCGATTACCGCACACACGCACAATTTCACAGCTTATACGGAAGCTGGAAGAACGGGAAATCGAGGCAGGAATTTTCACCTGCAGAAGCTCGAAAAACAATTCAATAAAAAATCACCACTCTCGGTAAATAATAACTAATTCTATATTAACTGTATCGCTCGACGGTCCGACTCGGAATCACCGAGTTCGTCGCGTTGAACCGATCAGCGAGTCCGCGCGCATGTACCACGCGCACCAGTTGGCTCTCGTTCGCTTGACTCGGCTGATCCGACACACGTATAGTTTATGTGCAGTGAAGAACTCCGTCCCCGTGCACCGTCTCAACTGCTGGATACTATCAACCCGGAGCCTCGTCAACAGGAACAACGCCAACACTAGGTAAATACACTTGTTCCATAGAAATAAACCTTTATTAATGTGAGCTCGTCCGAGTCTGTTTATATGTTTCAGGTGCGGCATGCGGGAACGACGGCATCAACACTGTATCGAATATTCTTCGCGGATCCCTTCTCACCAGGTTCCTGAGCCATTCGCTTTCTTCTCACTTCAACATCGAGCTGGATTTTCCAAGGTAATGACACTAATAACAATGTTGTTTCGTCAAGATTAATAGATATTGTGGAGGTAGTATCCTAATCTCACTTTACCTATCCTTCTCCTTACCTGCAACTAGGTTTTGACAACCTGCTGCTTTCCTCAACTTTAATTTCTGTTCAGTATTATTTATTAATACTGTTGCAGGTACTCGAAGGAGGTTTTACATCAACGGAGGACCACCACTTTCTTGGATGAGGCTGGATACGCTTAATTGATGTCTATGCATATTTCAAATACTGTCTACTCTACCTCAACTGCTACCTTATACGATGATCTTCTGCAGGACATAATGCACAGGATTCAACACAGGACCTCAACCTACTCTACATGATTACTCAACACAAGGATAAATATTGTATTATTCGGAACACTGACAGGGACAGTGATTTTGTGCGTGTGCTTATGTGTCACTGGAGTGCGTACTCCTTCCTCACGGTCTAGACTAGCTGGATTCCGAGTGAGTTATAATTTAACTCCTATAAACTACGGGGCTTTGGAATACAAATATCATAATACGCTAAATAAGTGACATGCAGTTAGAACTACCATGCCACAAAATGAAGTCATATTGTGTGAGTACAACAAAGAAAAAATACCTCTATCTGGCAACACTGCAGCAGTACCAGGTTCGCGGAGATAAAATCGAAATCGACGGAGATTTTGTCGAGTTGATTTGATCGAGCGGAGATTTGAGCGAAAACGTTTTGGTCGAAGATTTGATCGTGTACTTTTTGATCGAATAAAGATTTGATCAAAAAAAAATTGGGTTTTCATAACTTTGAAGAATAACTGAGCTTACAAATAGCTCATTAAGTGAATTTTTAAAGTTCCATTTTTTTATGAAAATATTACTTTTAAAAAATGTTATCTTGGGTAACTTGAAAAATCAATACAGGGAAATAACTATATATGTTATATTCTAACCAAATTGACAGCTTATTTTCCCTTTGACGTGTGTTTAAATATATATAATTCCTTATATATTTTCAATAAGTGCACCGTGTAAATTTATTTATTTTTCTTTTGATTGCTGTAGCTTAATTCGTCAATTAATTCTTTTTTTTTCCTTTGTAATAATAATCAGTATTGCACTTACGGAGCAAATAATTTTGTTTTTTTTTTCATTGCTTAAGCAAATAATTATTTTGTTTTAATGGCTTGCGTTGCTTATTAAAAATTAATTATAAATTAAAAATGATTTAATCAAAGGGTGCAACAGCTTCTTACCGTTTATTATAAATATTTTTTTTAAATTTATAAAACATCGCTTTCCCTATTTATTTATTTTTGGTTTACATCTAGTTTTGTGCGAATGAATTCACGATAATTAAGAAAAGCCGTGATAAAGTAATTGGATGTCGATTTACTTCACTCGATTTTTGCTTCTTTCGTTTATATTACATTACCCGTATATATTTATATTTACACTTGGAAAAAAGTTAACACAGAGCGATGGGCGAATATATAAGAGAGAAAGAAAGACACTCTTTTCCAGCGCGTGAAAGAACGGGTACAGAGGTAAAAACATAATACGAGAAGTTATAACATGGCCGTAAAAGGGAGCTAGTATCAAGTGAATACTTTCATCACAGCTGTATCGTCTGGCCGATTTTGTTGTGAATATGAGCTATTACTATTAATTAATTCTTTACGTAATTTTTATTTTATTTTATATGAAGCCATACATTGGCAAATACATAATATTTAATAATTATATGAATTATATGAACTACAATACATACAGAATTATTCTCTTTCCAATGTTAAGTGAAAGGGATGATATATAATTATACCTTGACTTAATTAAATAATTTAAAAAAATGTTGATAAGTTATTAATTATGCTCTATGCTTATAGTTATTGTAAACGTATAACATTTAAATGACAAGTTTGAAAGTCATTTAATAAAATTTTGTGATATTTACATGTATCAGTGTTTTTTATTCAAATGTCAAGTGATCTGAATTATTGAAAAGCATATTGTTATTTAAGCGGATCCTGTCATTCTCCATCCTTATTAATGTTACTGAATAATCTTTTTTTAACTTTCAACATAAAGCCAATATATGTGTTCTATATTTTGGCAAGTGCCTAATATTTAATAATTATATGAACTAAAATACATACAGAATTATTCTCCTTCCCATGTTACGTGAAATGAATGAATAATATATACAATTATACGTTGACTTAATTAAATAATTTAAAAAAATGTTGATAAGATATTAATTATGCTGTAGTTATTGAATACGTTTTTTGACATTTATAAAACTAAAATAAGTCATTCCTTTGACAATCATTGAAATGATTTGAAAGTCATTTTATAATATTTTTAACATTTACAAAATAAAGAAAAGCATATTGTTAGTTATAATTAATAATATTTATATATAGAAGTCATTAATAATTAAGCAATAAAAATTTTCTACTTAAAGCAATAACTTATTAATTTTTTTAGTTCCTAAAAAGCTTTCGCAATAGAAAGTACTGAAATCAAATTGGAATCGACAAGTATTTAATAAATCTCACATGTTTTCAGAAAGGCGTGTAAAATACACATAATTTATAATTTTTACCCTACTATGTCTTACAGCAATAAATAAAAAATATTACTTATATTAATTAATATTTTTATCGGTCTTACAGTCAGTTATATGGGCAATCAGATTGCCCCTACTTATAATCACCCCCGAAGAATCTATAAAAATAAAAATAAAAAATATAAAATATAAAAAAAAAAAACACTAACTAAACATAAAAACAAATTATTAATAAAGCAATCTGACTGCCCCCCTGCACCAAAAATCTACTAACCCCAAATATGATGTCAGACGTTTCGAGCTCGCTGCTGCTCCTCATCAGGGACTGAAATGAAAATCTATTCCACACGATATTTAAACCCTCAAAAAAGCCTCCCCACTCCAAGGACCCACCCTAAATAAATTCACACCAATAAACTAAGCTAAGTTAAGATAGGATGATAAATCTTATTTAATTTACTTGACTCTAACATTAAATTAACATTCTTATCATTCTTAAATATATGAATATTCTCAAGACTTTCTCATTTAAATTTATTCATAATATTTTGTTCTAAAATTTCTACATTTTTAAAATCAAATGAATGAACAAAATCTAAACAATGCTCTTTCAAACCTGATGTGACAGATACACTCCTCAAACTATATTTATGTTCATAAATTCTCTTTTTCAAGTATCTACTAGTTTGACCAATGTAACACTTATCACAATCAATACAATTTATTTTATAAACAACTCCAGATTTATAATCCTTTCTATCTCTATCCTTACAATTATTAAACAAAAAACTTAAATTATTAATATTTCTAAAGAAAACTTGAAGTAAGATTATATTGATGATAAAACTTTTAAATATTTAAAATGTGAAAATGGTACAGTAGCAAAATGTTATGGGCTTCCTAAGATTCACAAAGAAAAGCTGACATATAGAATAATTATATCATCTATTAATTTTCCTACTTATAAGCTTGCTAGATTTTTGTCTGATATTTTAGTTAATGTAGTTGATAAAACAAATTCTTATATTAAAGATAGTTGGAGTTTTTATAATATGATGAAAGATATGATTATTCCGAATAATTGTAAAATGATCTCATTGGATGTTGTATCTTTATTTACAAACGTTCCTTTAGATTTTGTGAATGAGATAATAATAGAAAAATGGTCAGATATTAGTTTATATACTATTTTAGATATTCATGAATTTACCAAAGCACTTAATTTAGTATTTAATAATACATTTTTTTCTTTTGATAAAGATTTTTATGAACAGGGATATGGATGCCCAATGGGATCACCGTTGTCACCTGTAATAGCTAATTTAGTGATGGAAAAGTTAGAGGGTATTGCTTTGTCGAAATTGAGTTTTGAACCAATGATTTTTAGTAGATTTGTTGATGACATCTTTACGATAGTACCTGAATGTTTTGTTGATGAAATGGTTGATGTTTTTAATTCAATTCATGATAGAATTAAATTTACAGTAGAGGTTGAGATTGATAAAGAATTAAATTTTTTACATATAAAGTTATTAGAGATGATAAAAATAAAGTAATTAGATTTTAGAAAAGTAAATTTGGATTTAGTTAAATAAACTTTTGTTAATAATAATTATCTGATAGATTTGATTAATAGAGTGATTGAAGAGAGAGTGAATCAAATTTATAATAGTAAATTAAAAGTTAGAGTAGATGATGCATTTGTTGTTATACCGTATGTTAGAGGTTTATCTAAAAGAATAAGAAAAGAATAGAAAAATGGTCAGATATTAGTTTATACTATTTTAGATATTCATGAATTTACCAAAGCACTTAATTTAGTATTTAATAATACATTTTTTTCTTTTGATAAAGATTTTTGAACAGGATATGGATGCCAATGGGATCACCGTTGTCACCTGTAATAGCTAATTTAGTGATGGAAAAGTTAGAGGGTATTGCTTTGTCGAAATTGAGTTTTGAACCAATGATTTTTAGTAGATTTGTTGATGACATCTTTACGATAGTACCTGAATGTTTTGTTGATGAAATGGTTGATGTTTTTAATTCAATTCATGATAGAATTAAATTTACAGTAGAGGTTGAGATTGATAAAGAATTAAATTTTTTACATATAAAGTTATTAGAGATGATAAAAATAAAGTTAAATTAAATTGGTATAGAAAGCCTACTTGGTCGGGTAGATTTTTAAATTTCCATTCTCATCACCAGTTCAGTGACAAGATTGGTGCGTTGAAAGGTGTTATTGACCGTGCCGTTGGACTGTCACACGGTGATTTTAGAAAAGTAAATTTGGATTTAGTTAAATAAACTTTTGTTAATAATAATTATCTGATAGATTTGATTAATAGAGTGATTGAAGAGAGAGTGAATCAAATTTATAATAGTAAATTAAAAGTTAGAGTAGATGATGCATTTGTTGTTATACCGTATGTTAGAGGTTTATCTAAAAGAATAAGAAAAGAATTTAAAAAACTAGATATTCAAGTTTTCTTTAGAAATATTAATAATTTAAGTTTTTTGTTTAATAATTGTAAGGATAGAGATAGAAAGGATTATAAATCTGGAGTTGTTTATAAAATAAATTGTATTGATTGTGATAAGTGTTACATTGGTCAAACTAGTAGATACTTGAAAAAGAGAATTTATGAACATAAATATAGTTTGAGGAGTGTATCTGTCACATCAGGTTTGAAAGAGCATTGTTTAGATTTTGTTCATTCATTTGATTTTAAAAATGTAGAAATTTTAGAACAAAATATTATGAATAAATTTAAATGAGAAAGTCTTGAGAATATTCATATATTTAAGAATGATAAGAATGTTAATTTAATGTTAGAGTCAAGTAAATTAAATAAGATTTATCATCCTATCTTAACTTAGCTTAGTTTATTGGTGTGAATTTATTTAGGGTGGGTCCTTGGAGTGGGGAGGCTTTTTTGAGGGTTTAAATATCGTGTGGAATAGATTTTCATTTCAGTCCCTGATGAGGAGCAGCAGCGAGCTCGAAACGTCTGACATCATATTTGGGGTTAGTAGATTTTTGGTGCAGGGGGGCAGTCAGATTGCTTTATTAATAATTTGTTTTTATGTTTAGTTAGTGTTTTTTTTTTTTATATTTTATATTTTTTATTTTTATTTTTATAGATTCTTCGGGGGTGATTATAAGTAGGGGCAATCTGATTGCCCATATAATTGACTGTAAGACCGATAAAAATATTAATTAATTTAATAATAATAATAATAATAATAATAATAATAATAATCCGCGCGGGGTTTCCTGTTCCCGTATGCGGCGCGTCCCCCGGGTGGCGGATGGGGGAAAGCTCGTCACGCTTGCGTGAAGGGTAGAGGTGAAACAAAATAGCCTCCGTGGACCAAACAGTTGAAGAAGGATGATGAGCAAGCGAATGGAATACCTATTACCCCAAGCGGGCAGCTCCAAAGTAGGAGTCAATCCCGCCGTCGGTTCCGATCGGGTGAAAGCCCCGGTGGCCGGCGCTGGCCTCACGGATTTTGGGGGAGGCCACCAAGCGCTTCGTTCTACGAACACGTCAGAGGTGGGGTCCTCGAAAGAAAACCCCCAACAGCAGCCGTCGTTACAGATGTTGAGTGTTGCATCCGCAAACAGGTTAAGAAGCGGCAGCGTTACCAGCCTTGGTAGTGCCATCAATGGCATCTCTGCCTATAGTAAGGAATCTCAAGAGGAGATCGAAATATTCCGCAAGGAATACGAGAAGGTAGAGAAGGCGCAGGAGGACATCGACTCCACTTACGACCATCTAAAGAGCGAACTCCAGGCTATGTTGGCCGCTTGTGCAAAGCAGCCTAACATCTCCATGGTCGTCAAGACAGGGCTGAAGACCGTAGACACTCTTGTACAAGAGTTCTACGGGAAAACCAAAAAGATGTTTTCGGCAGTCGACGATTACAAGTGCCAAGTCGAGGATTATCGAGTTGGTCACGAGAATCGTCGGCGGCCTAAGAGAAGAGGCATAATAGCTAAAGCCGTCTTTACGGCTACAGCTAGAATGCAGGCTCAAAAGAGAAGTAGAGAGGGCCCCCAAAGCCCCCCCCCCCCCCGAGGTCTCTAAGAGCCGCAAGAAGAAGAAGCCTCGGAAGGAGGTACCACCACGTGGCACGGACAAGGAGCAATCCAAGTCCGCGTCAGTGGCGGGGAAAAAGCCGACAGTCAAGTCGGGACAGGCGCCTCTTGATAGGAGAAAGCGCCAGATGGCGCCGGTATCCACCCTGGTGGTAACTGTCGCGAGGGACCGTACGTTTGCTGAAGTCTTGGGGAAGCTCCGAAAGGAAGTCAACCCGGACGACAGCGGCGCCCAGGTTCTGAGTGACGGCCAACAGGGCGGGGAGATGTCCTGCTCCGGCTGGGCAAGAAGACGGACGCAACAGCATTCGCTGAGAAAGTCCGTACGGCTACTGAAGGGATGGGAGAAGTTAGGATCCGAGATCGAAGGGTGCCCTAGATAAAGTTCTCGCGTCTCCGCCTGAGAGCCGAGAGGTAAAGCTTTTGGGTCCCAACCGCAATCAACAAAAGACAGCCATCGTGAAGCTAGACCACGAGACCGCTGACAAGCTAAAGTCGATGCGACATCTTTGCGTCGGCTTTGTAAGCTGTCGCGTTCGGGATCGAGTTTTGGTCGAGAGGTGCTATCGGTGCCTAGACTTCGGCCACACGAAACGGAATTGTAAGGGAGTGGACAGGTCGTCATCATGCTTCAAGTGCGGAGAGCTTGGACACAACCTTAAGAATTGCAAGAGTGCTCCCCAATATTTTCTTTGTCCTTCAAAGGGTGCTCAAGGAGAATCTCACATGGCGGGGTCCGGAGCCTGTGCCATCTTTCGGCGCGCGCTCGAAACCGCAAGGAAGGCCGTTTCACGATAAGTGGCAGTCTCAACGTGGGAGGATAGAATAAGGAACGAATGACGCATGTCACAGACACGCCTCCCATCTTGAAGTAATGTGAAAAACAGTTCCGGGCTGGGCAGGTGAAAGCGTTGGGTTTGGAGTTTTAGCCGGTAAGAATCCGACACTGGCGGCGAGTGCGGACCCTCGTCGTCGTCTTATGTAAGATTTCTCCAGTTTCCCACGAAAAAAAAAAATAATAATAATAATAATAATAATAATAATAATAATAAAGTGGTCCGATCAAAATTTTAATATGCACTAAATTTTGGGTACACATTGCAAATTTTTTTCAGAATACAGAAAAAAATTTTTAGGTACTGGAATTTATTTGCTCAAAAGTTATTCTAATCTCAAAAAGTGATTTTTTCCTAGTTTTTTTCAACACCAGATGGATTCACCGCTATTAACTCAAAATCTATCAACTTTTACTATAGAACATTATATGTAACAGTCATTGCTAATTATGTCTACAATTTATTCTTCTGAGTTAGAATTTCTAATCTCAAGGTCAATGTTACATAAACTACATGTCAATATGCAAATTAAAAAAAGTCTAAAAGACAAAGGTCTAAAAGAAAGCTTGGAGCAATACCTTTCAAATGGTCTATAGCATTTTTATGGCGTTCAATGCTATAAAAAGTTATGATAATTCTAAAAAACACGAAATTTTTTAAAGAATTTAAATGGGAATTACCATGTTAATTTTTGTGAATTGTTTCTCTTTCTTTAAATTATCATAACTTTTTACAGAATTGAAGGTCATAAAAATGCTGCAGATCATTTGAAACGTATTGCTCTAAGCTTTCTTTTAGACTATTGGATAAAAAAATCCATTGTGGCGCACTTACACTTTTTTCAAGTTGAATATTGACATGTAGTTTATGTAACATTGACCTTAAGATTAGAAATTCTAACCCACTAGGATGAATTCTAGACATTATTAGCATCGACTGTTACATATAATGTTTTATAGTAAAAGTTGATAGATTTTGAGTTAATAGCGGTGAACCCAGCTGGTGTTGAAAAAGACTAGGAAAAAATCACTTTTTGAGATTAGAATAACTTTTGAGCAAATAAATTCCAGTACCTAAAAATTTTTTTCTGTATTCTGAAAAAAATTTACAATGTATACCCAAAATTTGGTGCATTTTAAAATTTTGATCGGACCACTTCGCGTGGAATAATCCACATATATTGTAACTGTGTATTTGCCTAGGGGAAAAATCATCGAGTTGCCCGTCTTATAACCACATAGTTCGTGGCGTACAAACCTGACTAGTATAGCCGACTAGGTATCTCGTACTCGATGATTAAACAGAATATATATATCTATATATATAATGTTTATAAATATTTCCCGCGTAGCGGCTGCGGTTACCTGTCCGTACACTTGCCGTTAAAGTTGTTTGGAAATCGTACTTCGATTTCCAACAACGACAGGTAAAATAAAGATCTTTCCTGTAATGGACCGCGGAAAGAAAATTATACGTGACTTCGCGAGAGTCCGTATATATATATATATGACTCGTAGGATAACGGAGAAAAAACTATATGCGACGGTTTTCGATTTATAAATCAACACGACTTGTGATGAAATTAATATAAACAGATTTATTATATCACGAATATATAACTAATAGAACTTCGCTCGCAGGAACCGTATCATCAGGTTCCTCTTCCAGCGTAGGCTGACCGATCTCGATGTCGTCTAGTTCTCCGTACTCACCTACGTGATCTTCAGATAAATACGGTTTAAGATATTGCACATGACATTTCTCTTCGTTACCTCGGGCATCTTGTATCTTAACGGTGTTTGGGCCATAGCTATAAACGACCAAATATGGACCTACGTATTTCGGGGCTAACTTGGCCAAAATACCTTGAGCACTGGATGAAAGGACTCGATTCTTCTTCCACACTAGGTTTTCAACTTCAAAAGATGCAGCTCTTCGCCCGGCATTGTAGTAACCGGCTTGCCTTTCATGAGCTTTACTCGCATTGGCCGATGCTTTTATGTAAAGCTCAGGTAATCTAGACAGCCGATCACTCTACCAAGCAAACGTTGGTATTCCACACGTTGTTGAACCAGCTCGTCTTGTGCTCTACAAGCTGTACCGGGTGGCTTGGGTTGCCGGCCATAGTGTAACATGGCCGGGCTCCAGCCCGTTGAACTTTGTATCGCTGTATTCAGAGCGAATACTAAGTCGGGGAGTTTCTCATCCCATGTATTGTGTTTTTCTGTGATATAGGACGCGATCATTGTCTTCAACGTCCTATTAGCACGTTCAACAGGATTAGCCTGAGCATGGTAAGGAAGAATCGTCGTATAGAAAATCCCTCGTTCCACTAAGTAGTCATCTACGAGTTTATTTTTAAACTCGGTTCTGTTGTCTGACAGAAACACCTCTGGGGTACCGTAACGTGTGATGACTCGCTCATGCAACTCTTTTACGATGGTCCTAGTATACTCAATTGTAAAATTATGAGACTGGAGTCCTAATGCCCACCTGGCGAGCCGACTCATTGGATTGTGTATGTTGCACAGCCAACGAAGACTACTGTGATCGGTTATAACCTTAAACTGGTAACCCTCAATATATTGTCGAAATTTCCTAATTGCCCATACTACGGCCAGGCATTCCCGTTCTGAAACGCTATAGTTGCGTTCTGCTGGCGAGAGTACTCTACTGGCAAACTACAGGACTCTCTCTACTCCATCAACAATCTGTGTTAGCACTGCGCCGATACCGGTGTCACTAGTATTTGTCTGAATGGTGTAATCGCCATTCTCGTCGGGAGTCTGTAGAACGGGTGCAGTCATCAACAGCGCTTTGAGTCGCTGAAATGCACTTTCTTGCTCTTGTAGCCATTCGTACTTTTGGTCTTTCTTTGTAAGATGAGTTAACGGCTCCGCTATCGTAGCATAGTCAGGTATAAAGCGTCTGTACCAAGATGCCATCCCGAGGAATCGTCTCAGCTGCTTGAGATTTCGGGGACCCGGATAATCCTGAATCGGCTCCGTCTTAGCTGGATCAGGTCTTATCCCGTCGCGATTGACCCGTACACCCAAGTATCTTACTTCGGGTTGACAGAAAACACATTTTTCTCCGTTTACCGGTAAACCGGCTTCTGTCAAACAAGTCAACACCTCCTTTAGCAACAATTTGTGCTCTTCGAAGGTCTCCGTCACAACAATGATATCGTTGAGATAAGAGTAAGCATTCGGTTCAAGAGTAGGTCCAATCACCTGGTCTATCATGCATTGGAACGTTGCACCAGCATTTGCCAACCCAAAGGGCATACGAGTAAACTGGAACAAACCAATTCCAGGTACCGTAAATGCTGTAATTGGGCGCGATTCCATTTGCAGAGGTATTTGGAGATATGCGCAGTTCATATCTATCGTAGATATATATCGGGCTCTCTTGAGTTTGCGTAAAATATCTTGCATAAACGGCAAAGGATACGCATCAGGTTTGGTCAAGGCGTTAACTTTCCTGAAAGCAATGCAAAAACGTCTTGCATTTTCGCCATTCTTAGCCATCACCACTGGACTGGACCATCCGCTACTAGACGGTTCTATAACACCTGTCTCGAGCATCTCTCCAACTTGTCGATGCATCTCCTCTCGAATGTTATCCGAGACGGGATAATACCTTTGTTTGATCGGCCGCGCTGAACCGACGTCGATAACATGCTCAACATCGTATGGTCGGCCGATCTTTGGCAAAGTACTGCACTGCACTTGATCCAGAAGTTCACGCAGTTGTTGGCGCTCAACTTCTGTCGCGTCGGCCACACCCGCTGACGACAACGAAGCGTGACCACTCTCAATACTTGCCACTTTCAGCTGTAAGAATTGTGATGACCCTTCGAAGTATAAACAGTCGAAATCTGGGTCTAGAGCTGCTCCGAATGCTCGAATGAAATTCACTTCTAAATAGCATTCCGCGTCTAAATTCGGCATAATTGCGACCCGTATTTCTCGCGTGTCTTTACCAATGGTAAAAGATAGCATAACGTGTCCACACAACTGGTGTGTAATACCATCGGCAAGCTTAGCACTACCCGCTTGCTTTTCGAGAATGGATCTGCCAAGAGCGGTTGCCAACTACAAACCGTTCAAACCCATTACCGTTGTTGATGCACCTGGATCAAACAACGCTCGGATCCGGTATCCACCGATATGGATTTGACACCACCAGCGCGTCTCATCTTCTGGACTATAAACTCGCTGGTTCGGTACCGGAGTAATTTTTAAAATCTTACTCGTAATCGGATCCGTCCTAACTTCTTTGGGGTCATTCATCGTCAGATCTTCTTGACGCCTCTCTGCAGCTTCATTGCCTCGAGTTTTGAGGATTAATACCGCTTCGCCGGGGACTCCATCAACCTCGGGACCAGCGGCTGTCCCCTCTAGCCGCTTCCTTGTGCGTTTTTTGCACAATCAAGACATCGTATAGCCCAATTTGCCACAAGTATTGCAGGCTATAGGCTTGGGGACAACGTCTTTCCGCGTATCCTTATCTCCGGCATTAAACTTCTCGTCGTTTCTTGATGTATGACCATTCAATGACTGTCGATCAGGACTCTTACGACTACCCTTCCTCTGTCCCTACTTGAAACGAGGAGGCGATCTGTGGGTCTTCTTGCTTTGAGAGACATCTTTGTTGCCTTTCACCCCAGCTGTATGGTAACTCCCTTTCACGGATTTCAGCGTATCCTCAAGAATCCTTGTGAACCGTTCCAAAAGATTCGGTTGGGTCGGTTCACTCGTTTCCCTGGCTACGCTTGCTACATTGAGTTTAGCGTTCGGCCGCTTCTTATTCCGCGACTTATATGCTAATTCAGGCAGCATTAAGTCTTCTTCTGCGGGAGGCGGCCGATATAGCTTTTCTCGCTCGAGTGTTTGCTCGGCGTCCAACGCCAATCGTAAGAAACTCTCGATCGACCTAGCTTCAACTCTCTTGAATATTTACAAAATATTAACTTCAGCAAACTTCCAAATATTACTGTTTGATTGCATGAAAGGTAAGAAATTTTAATATAATTTGAAATAAAATTTTGTCACGGAAAAGGGAATAGAAGGTGGAGGGAGTGAGAAATTTAAGTAATTTTCTTCGTTTTGTAACGTTAATTTGACTTTAGACACAATTCCATCCAGCACAACAGTCATACATATGGCCACCTTTGTTAAATATTCAATCCGCTTATCAATACATTTACATAGTTTTTAATATTTTCAAAGGTTATTCGTTTAAATACCGTGAAATGACGATATCGCTTTTTTGTCGGCTCCTCGCTCTCCTCCCTCGCGTATCCTCAATCAGCTCGATTGCTCGATCCGAATAGCTAATAGTGAATCGAATAATTTACCCAGGGATGCTAATCTGCTGGTCCAATAAATCGTCACATTTATAAACGCCGAAATATTTATCAATTTTTTCAAATTGACTTATGAAGGCTTTCCAAGTTTCCGGGGAAAATGCAAGTCCACAAAAATCCTGACCACTGCTGCGTATCATCGGTCGAAAATCCTGACTCTCGATCGAAGAATTCTCAAGAATAATACTCCAACAAGTATTATTTTATTGTACGAATTATTTAATCTGTAGACCAACGGTAATACCTGATGACAGCGGTACTTCCGTGCAGCCATGATGTTTTTTCTCTACTTGCTTTACAACTGTCCGCTTGCGAGCACAAAAGAGATTGATCCAACCTCTCGCAAAATCGTCTCAATTTATTCTACTTTTCGAATGGCAGGGCACCAATCGAACCTCGTTCACAAATCACCAGAGTAAGCATTACTAATTTTTTTGCAATTTCGTCATTTTTGACAAAGCTTGACGAAAAATTTTCTAAGAAACGCGTGAAACCTAATCCGCTCGCCATGTAATATAAAAACAATAGTAGCCGCAAGCGTCCAAAAATGCGCTTTGTACGATTCCACTTAAATTTTCTGCAATTTTTGTGTATGCGATTTATGTATGCAGGAATACGTGGTTGCATACCAAAACTGTCAAAGTAAAACTCCATGCCGTCTCTCGTCACGCTTCCTCCGTGGTTGCGTGTTGAAAAGAAGACCAGCTGGCCTTGACCATATCTGGGGTATCTCATCATATGGATCAACAGTCTCCGCAGAATTTCCAGAATCTCGAACGTATTCATCGCAGAGGTTCAAAGGTGGGTCAAACAACCACTGCCCCTCCAAGTTGTCTCGTTTACTTAACCAACACTTTAGTTGAAATGCATTGTTCAATGCGCAGCTATACTACAAATAAGAGGGTTTCACAGCGTGCTGTAAACAATATTTTTCACTCCAATTTAAATGCTTAAACGGTGGACAAGAGTCATCGAGTTCCAAGTTAATCGTTTCACACGTCAGCTTCCTTATAAACTTAAACTTCTCCTTTCCTCTTACGTATATTTTGCGGGCAAAATATTTTGGAAATTCTTTTGTAGACGTTTCAGCGTCACGTCGCCTTCATGCCAATCTAAACCATGATGATACAACATCAGCCGATTATTTTGCTTCAAAATGTCCTTCTTTAAAGCTTTAAACCTACACGTAGGAGATACGATCTAGTGTGGACTAAAATCATGCTTTAGGAGCAAAAACTGCCACCTCTTTCGGTAAAACACAATTCTTGTTATCTTTAAAGCACTGACTATCAATTACGAAATCTATAGTGTTATAACTCACTCGTACAGACGACGACTGCGTTATTGCTCCAGAAAACAGCGTCCTTCCCGCCCTACTCTCATCATCATCATCTCGTTTAGTAGTAGCAGTAGAGGGAGTGTAAAAGAATGTTGTTTCAAATCAATTCTTCAGATTAGCCACTGTAATTAATTATAACCTGTCTCGACGAGTCAATCTCCATCAATTTTTCATAATCCGCATAAATTACATAATTTACGGCAGTAGAAAGCGGGTCATCAAATCTCACGTCTATTCTCACGCTACCATTTCTTACTAAAATAATGCAAGCAGGAAGTAACCGTTTGCATAAGCTTCACGACTAATGGAATTTCCAAAATTCAAAAAATGTATACCTGTATAGAGTATGATGTGCCTCGACGTACATTTTACTGTTTTTAAAGTGTGGATGTAGCGTTTTTTAAAATTAAATGGATTGAGATTCTTGTCGCCATTGAACGGCTTATTCTCGACAAAAACAATGATGATTCTCTTTGGTAGTTGGCCCAAAATCACATTATCGATTGTCTCTCCGTGTATACCGTGATGTAGCGTTACAGCCTTAACCTCCACACTTGTAAGTGGATATTTTGCTGTCGTTTTAGTCAATGCCCTCGCGGGTAGTACAACACTTGGATTAATTTTCAAACGACGAACAAATAACATTGCCTCAGTAATGTTCACAGTAAATTCACCGTCAAGATCCATAAGATAGAAGCTGTCGCGTCAGCGTACAAAGCGCACTCTAACCGCGACAATACCTAGTAATAACCTGCTTTAATTAAAGACATCGCAGTATAAATGACCCAACAAATCTACTTTACAGGCTATCATAACCTTTCGTCGGTTGAATAGACCCACGTTACCATCTGACGAATCGTCCGTTCTGCCAAGTGTATCATCGTATCACAAAACATTCGTTAAATGTGACTCTTTTGCTGCAGGTTTTGAAATATTCAAAATTTCAGAGAAACGTTAAAATGCACAATTTATTTCATTTTCAGCTGTATTTAGGTTTTATCTGGTCATTCTATATCAATATTACTTGAAAAATATTACAAAGGGCGTATCAACCAGCGATATCTGAGTTTCTTTATTCTTTACATTTGAAAACTACACTAATACATTATAACACACAAAAAAATGAAAGTCGAAACCCACGGACCAGAGCATATACACTTTATGAATTGAGTTATTTAAATGAGAAAATTGAGTACTTATGAAAAAAATGTTTACGCCTTTAGGCGTTTTCCGGCCCTCTAAAGGTTAAAGAATACATCTTCTACATCATTCTACATCACTTCATTAAATAGAGAGTGCATAAAATTATTTATAGCTCCGCATGTAGCTTTATCGCTCGGTCTCCCCATAGGTGTAATGTTAACACGCAAGCTGAGCATTGTGTGCGATAAATCAAAGTATTCGGTAGTACCGGGAATTATAAAATCTATAGGTGACTGATCGGCCAAGGACGAAATTGGCTTCTATTGCACCTAATACGAACTCTCAATCGTCGTCTGTGTCGACGGAATATCAAAGAGGGACAGTTCCGTCTTCGTAGACTCGCACGTGTGACTATGTAAAAAAGGCATATTTTACAATTCAAATATATCTCTTGCTGTTCGGATTTCTACCTTCTTATTCTTCTTCTTTGTCATCTTTTTATGATTCTCACTACTACTACTACTACTACTACTACTGCTGCTACTGCTACTGCTACTGCTACTGCTACAGCTACTGCTACAGCTACTGCTACTGCTACTGCTACTGTTACTGCTACTGCTACTGCTACTGCTACTGCTACTGCTACTGTTACTGGTACTGCTACTGCTATTGCTACTGCTTCTACTACTACTACTACTACTGCTACTACTGTTTCCGGCTGGGTACACTCCAACCGATTAAGGTATTATTACTTTACGTTTCTTCTTATATTCTATTTCCCCGTGACGATATTACCGGTTCGACCGCCAAAAAACGCGTTTTTCGGGTCAGCGTACAAAGCGCACTCTAACCGCGACAATACCTAGTAATAACCTGCTTTAATTAAAGACATCGCAGTATAAATGACCCAACAAATCTACTTTACAGGCTATCATAACCTTTCGTCGGTTGAATAGACCCACGTTACCATCTGACGAATCGTCCGTTCTGCCAAGTGTATCATCGTATCACAAAACATTCGTTAAATGTGACTCTTTTGCTGCAGGTTTAAAAGCATTAGGAATGTGTTGCATGGAACGTTGCGTATTTGAGTCACGCTAGAGGGTATCGTTTGAAATATTCAAAATTTCAGAGAAACGTTTAAAATGCACAATTTATTTCATTTTCAGCTGTATTTAGGTTTTATCTGGTCATTCTATATCAATATTACTTGAAAAATATTACAAAGGGCGTATCAACCAGCGATATCTGAGTTTCTTTATTCTTTACATTTGAAAACTACACTAATACATTATAACACACAAAAAAAATGAAAGTCGAAACCCACGGACCAGAGCATATACACTTTATGAATTGAGTTATTTAAATGAGAAAATTGAGTACTTATGAAAAAAATGTTTACGCCTTTAGGCGTTTTCCGGCCCTCTAAAGGTTAAAGAATACATCTTCTACATCATTCTACATCACTTCATTAAATAGAGAGTGCATAAAATTATTTATAGCTCCGCATGTAGCTTTATCGCTCGGTCTCCCCATAGGTGTAATGTTAACACGCAAGCTGAGCATTGTGTGCGATAAATCAAAGTATTCGGTAGTACCGGGAATTATAAAATCTATAGGTGACTGATCGGCCAAGGACGAAATTGGCTTCTATTGCACCTAATACGAACTCTCAATCGTCGTCTGTGTCGACGGAATATCAAAGAGGGACAGTTCCGTCTTCGTAGACTCGCACGTGTGACTATGTAAAAAAGGCATATTTTACAATTCAAATATATCTCTTGCTGTTCGGATTTCTACCTTCTTATTCTTCTTCTTTGTCATCTTTTTATGATTCTCACTACTACTACTACTACTACTACTACTGCTGCTACTGCTACTGCTACTGCTACTGCTACAGCTACTGCTACAGCTACTGCTACTGCTACTGCTACTGTTACTGCTACTGCTACTGCTACTGCTACTGCTACTGCTACTGCTACTGTTACTGGTACTGCTACTGCTATTGCTACTGCTTCTACTACTACTACTACTACTGCTACTACTGTTTCCGGCTGGGTACACTCCAACCGATTAAGGTATTATTACTTTACGTTTCTTCTTATATTCTATTTCCCCGTGACGATATTACCGGTTCGACCGCCAAAAAACGCGTTTTTCGGGTCAAGCGGTGATTGGAATTTTTCATCTTCTCACTAATGTAATCAGCCATCATCTGATTTTGACTGCATTCACGATCAAATTGACATTCCCACATTTCGATGAGCCGGTAACCAGAGCTACTAATTTTCTCTGAAATACTCACTGTTCTTTCGTATCTCTCGTCCATAGTTTCACCATTTACAAGACGAATATCTCTGTTTAGCGTGAAACATCTTAGACAGCCATTCCAATAGCTCTCGTGAATTTGCAAAACTACTTTGTCGACGGCACTTAATTCGCAATAACCATCCACTAGGGGTCCTTCGGGTAGTCTCTTTTCTCGCGCTCGCCCTGCAAACTGAATTTGATACTGTAATATTTGCTCCATCCAGCAGATCCACTGAATCGCTTTCATCGATTGTCTATTGGAACACCTATAGATATCTTGCGAGATAATTCCGATCGTGTCCTGTTCTAAATACTTTTTTCTATACACCCTCAGGCATGATGATGCAACAGTGCAACATTCTAGAAAGAGATTTGCTGAGCCACATGTCATAAATGTCTTTCTAAAGGCGAGGCATGCTAATCTCAATATCTTAACATACTGCTTGCAATATAATTTTTTCATCTTGAAATTTAAAGATATAATTCTGCTCACACGTCTCGTTGTACCATTCCACAAAGTCTTTTCGCTGTTTTACACTTATCGATTCTGGCGAGTACGTCCACAATGGTGGCATCACATCCACATAACCTTGATTTTCTGGAGTATTAAATAAGTGGGGGAACGTACCCTTCTCAATATTTCCAAGTCCATAGGCCTTCGGTAATGCTCTTAACGGCATATGTAAATAATTAAGACTGTCCATAAGTTTTACATGTAGCACTCGCATATACACTATCTTCGTCCTGTTGAGAATTATCGAAGGCTTTTCCCGTATATCTTTACTTTCCGCTAGATATCGTAAATGTCGTAAAATAAATTGTGCATCGAAACCTTGCGCATTGTATGCAATACAGATGACTTCTTGAAAATTTTGTCTTGGTGTCAGTGCGAGGTCGCGTAGCTGTTTTACCGGATCAATGTTAAATATATACTCACGTATTCTGCATGCATTACAAAGATTCGTAATCTCATCGTTGCCGAGACAGACCGTACAAACTTGTTGAGCAACGCTTAAATTTGGCACGTGTAATTTTACCGTATCTAATATAAATAAAGTATTAATTTTTTTTATTTGTTTAGACTATCTTTTATAGTTTGCATATAACACATATGATCAATATCCGCTTTTTTATTGCAAATCTTACAAAATATCATATTACATTCATGCGGATCTCGATCGGACATAAACACTTTCACAAACTGAAAGATTTTTACCAAAAGAACCTACCTATAAATGCTTCGATAAACAAGACGGACCAAAAAATTCTCTACTACACCGAGTACATTTTATTTTAATTTCATTAAAATTACAAAGCGAAGCCTGCAAACGTCTTTGATATTTATGCGGACACTTGTGATTTTGCCTACATGTTAATTTTTCATTACAAGGTATGCAGTAATCTCTACTACCCGACGCACCTATTACATTTAAAATTGGCTGATAATCCTACTACTTTCATAATACATTATACGAAGAGTATATCTTACAATAATACCGACGTTATAAACCTACTGGGTACCGTCGTATAGTGGATTATCACCCACACCCTCCGACTGCTGAGTTTCAAAATCATAAAATAAATAAAGTGTCAATTTTTTTTATCTGTTTGGACTATCTTTTATACTTTGCATATAACACATTCATGCGGATCTCGATCGTCAGTCCTGACAGTCTTACAACATATTTTGCAAATTCTGACACTTTTACAAACCAAAGGTTTTTACCAAAAGAATCTGCCTCTAAATGCTTCGATAAACAAGACGGACCGAAAAATTCTCTACTACACCGAGTACATTTTATTTTAATTTCATTAATATTACAAAGTGAAGCCTGCAAATATGTTACATTTATGCGGACACTTGTGATTTTGCCTACATGTTAATTTTTTATTACAAGGTATGCAGTACATATACGAACAATACATTGTACGAAGAGTATACCTTACAATATTCCCGACGTTATTAACGTACTGCGTACCGTCGTATAGCGGCTTATTATCCCGTGCAAAGCCTTGAAATGCGTAGACAATAATTGCAACGTCAAACAGTGCATAATACTCTTGAAACCGTTTCAGCTCTTCAATACCACACCCCGTTACAGGTACAATGACTCATGCTGCTTTAACTTATTTCTCGATTTGCACATTCTGATATTTACCGGCACTATTGCGTATTTTTAACCATTTTTTATGTAAAATACCGGTACGGATTTTACCGCGTATAGCATGCACGTGCGTAGTAACCAAAGAGCGTGGTAAACGCAAATCGTTAGTATTTATAATATTTAAAATTGATCTCCTGTACACGTATTCTGTTGTAAGCTTAACTCGTCCATGACCTTGCGGTACAGAGACAATATTGACACTTATTTTCAACGTATCGTCAGTTTCGAAACCGTCGTTACTTTGCACTACACTATCAAGCAAATCAAACAAGTCATTGGGTCGAAAATCGCGCATCAATCTAAACGAAATCCAGACAGGACCCTGACGAATGCTATTGTAAATTTATTACGTACCGAGAATAGTGCGATATTGTGGCATAAGATTTGCAGCTGACAAACATCGTGTTGACCACGTCGTGCATTGCACGCACCAACGATATGTATTATTTCTTTTTTTTTAATATATTATTGTACGAGTACCACAATACGAAAAAATATACTTTAATTAACTAAACAATTCGTTGATTGTGCAGTATTTCAAATTTATCTGCCACTTGGTAGTGCAAAATAGTCTGACTACTGGTTCACGTTGAATCTCTACACTCAATATTACGTGAACGATTCTCAACAATACCGACTTCTCCATATTGAGATAGACACTGTTTTCACCTTGTCACACGCAAAAGAAGAAGCAGAAGCCGAAACATTGATAAACCTCGACGGAAACGTTCCCTTTTTAGTGCCACCAGGCCATAAGGAAGGGTAAAATAGTGATGGGTTTGTATGCGTAGTGATGAAAAAATGCATAAATTCGACAATTTTGCACGAATTTGAAAATATACTGTCATTATTCTGATGCGGCTGACGCTACAGTATCTAACATGAAATTCTACGTGCAAAAATACTAAAACAAAACAAAAACTAATGGTTTATGCATTAAAATGTATTAGGGGAGCAGAATTATCTTACAGATAAAACAATCCAATAAATCACATTAATTCTTATTACTAATATCTTTATTTTATCAATTCTCTGCATATACGAGGAAATCTCTGGAACTTTTCACTTTTGACCTTCAAAAAAAATGAAAATTAATTATAGGAGCACACATATAAAAAGTGTATTTTCAGGTTCCATAACATCCAAATAATGATAATAACTTTGCGCCACTCAATATTTTAAAAAGTGTTTTCAGATATATGATAAAAAACATAAAAAAAATAAAAAAATAAAAAAATAGACTTTATTTTTATTTTAACAAATTTTTATTGTCAAAATACAATATTTAAATGTATTTAAATAAATTAAAGATTGATTTTCAATCATGACTGACAAAACTGTAAAACGTAACAGACTAATAAAAAAAATTAACATTTAACATTTCTTATAATGTTTGCACGGAGAGGTTTTTAAACTCTGATCACATGAAAGGTCATTCGGGTATAGTGTGCCTTTAGTATCCTTTTTCCAAAGCAGTTGACATATTTTATTGGATTATGGTGATTTAATCATAGGGTCGATTAGCTTATCAACAATTTCAATCTCTTTCAAAGTTACTGGAAAAATATGTATTTTTGATTCACTGGATTTATTGATAGCTTTAATAACACCATTAACGTCAATTATATCATTTCCAGCTAAAACTGACCTATCACGTAATCTCTTTAGATTGCCGCCTGTGGCATCGCACTGCTTTCTCTATGGCCAGCAGTGTTGAAATTCCAGGATGCATTATCAATTTCTAATTTATCACAGTAATAGCAGAATAGTTGAAAATTAGATTTATTTTTGTACTGTGTACTTGGGCCATCGCTTTAAAAATGTATTGTTTTCAAGCCTGAACAGTTAATTTTATTAATGTCAATACAGGTTCTAAATGTGCCCAAATCGCTACAGCATCGTGTCGCAAGAATTCCGAGACAGTACAAAATGAAACACATTTTAAATTTGATTCATTTTTTGAAAGCTCTATGTAATAGAATACGCCAGTATGCAAACTTAATTGCTTTTTTGATTTGCCGAAATGCACAGCTTGTGTAATTTTCAGAAAAATCAAAACTACTTGCACTTCATTGCTTCTAAATTTAGTTTATTATTCCTCAAAAACTTCAACTGATGGTTGGTATCGTAGACATGTTTGAAAAAAGTAGGAATCAGGTTACATCAGAAATTTTATTTTTCGCGCCAACTGTACGTTGTTTTTGTGTAATTCATTGATAGTAAAATGAAACATTATCATTTTTAATCACTTTTACTCTCTTATTTTTGCATTTATTACAATCTCTATACATGCAATTTTTATCCATCGAATTGCAAGTAATTGATTGTATGAAATTTGTCAGGCTGTGGTTTGATAATATTTTTAATTGAGCTAATTTTTGAATGAAAAAATTGAAGTTTGCGTGATATTTGCATAAGCAGGTATCTCGAGCTGAAAATTTTGTATTTATAATCCAAAAAGGTTTGCAGCGATAGAAAGCTGTTCTTGAAATTATAAGAGGTTCACTTGGTAAATATTTTAAATGCAAGTTGTGCAAAGTGTCAGTTAGAAATCTTTTTCTTTTAGTAATACCAGATTTTGTAAAAGTATCGTTTGATCCAGGGGCAATAATAAAGTTTTCATCTCGCTCTAAAAATTCTCGTATAACCTGTTTTAAGTTCTGTATCAAATCTGATCTCTTAATTTGTTTGCATTTGTAAAAGTTATTTTTACCTGTTCCGTCAATCTCGATGATTTCTTGGAAAACGCGAACTCACCAATTCTCGGAGGGGCCTCTCCTTCCAGGACTTTTCAAAGAGCGGCCCCCCTCCATCGGAGAGATATATAAAGGCGAGCGTAACGAGGTTCCAGTTCAGTTTTTCGGACACCTCGGGTGGGTGTCAACTGCTGCGGAAGTTAAGGTGCCTTGAGAGTGTTCTGTAGTGTTAGTGTGTACGTTCTATAGTGTTAGTGTGTACGTTCGATAGTGTTAGTGTTTTCTTCTTCGGGGCGTGGTGTTAGACCTTCGAGCGAGGACCCGGACCGCACTCTACCGCCGATTGGCTGTGTACACAAGTAAGGCTTGGTGACCACAGTGGGGACCTTGACCCCTTTTCTTTCTTTTTTTTCTTTCCTTTCCTTTTTCTTCCAATTTAGTTCAACCCATTATTGTCTACATTACCCTCCCCGCGTGGGCAAGCCCAAATAGATGCAATAAATAATAATAATGTTACAACTATCATTTAGTGCTGATTTTTTCAACCCTCTCCTTGTTCCCCGAATCGGAACCACATTCTGGTGAAACATTACCTGTTTTTTGAATTTTAAACCATTTTTCTGAGAATATGCACTGGTAATTGATGCAAATTTTTTGATACATCGATAATTTCATATAATATTACCGGAAGTCACTTTTGAAAAAAAAGATTTTTCTCTTTCATTCTGTAACGTAATCCTATTTTCTAACAACTGTGACTTTAAGACCTCATATTCTATTAGATTTTGTCGAACGTCGTGTTTATTTTTTTTAATTTTTCTTACAGTTTCTAGAATTGGATCTTTCGAGGAATTTCTTATGGCTCTGTAGTATTTATTTTGCCAACTATTTTGTATTGATTTCTGTTTTTTGAGTGCTTTTTTTAAATTTTTCAATAACTCTACATAATCTTCTCTCTCTGTTTTTTGCCTTTTGAAGTGAAGTCTGTAATTTACGTATTTGAATATTCTAGCCGTATTTTGTTAATTCGGATATATTTTCATTTTCGTTCGTAACAGATTCACATAGTGACGGAACGCTATTTAGATTCATATCATTACTAAGTTTTCTAATTTTACTCGTGTTTATATTTCGTTCACTCTTATCTACATTACCATTCAGTTCACAAACGGACAAATTCTCCTGTGTAATTGATTGTTTACGTTTTCGCGTTTCCTTGCAATTATAGCTTATGATTGGTATAGTCCTTGCTGTCAGTCTTCTTTCATCACATGTAATTTCATCATTTGTATCATTAAACGAATCTTCATTATTTGCATCTTCACTAAAAATATAGTATTTTATGATTAATAACTAGACAATTAATTTATCGAATAGTAAATATTTACAATATACACATAATATATAAAATGCAATACAGTAATTATACGTACGAATAATCAGAAATATGTAGTTGTCTTTACGGTCACTAGTCAATTTTTGTAATTTTAATGCATTTTTCAGCTTTTTGTTTCCGTCTTTTCTTCGTTTTGCTAGCATGTACTCCCGTTTTCTTTCCTGCATTTTATGTTTATCCAGGTCTTTATTTCGATCCATTATTAAAATAATCACTATTCACTTCCTGCAACGTTGAAGAAAGTATCAACTCCTTCGAGCATAAGCATTGATCAAAAATAATGAGCTAGTAAGCTTCTCAGCTGACCGTAAAGCCATTTATCAACTGTATGATTCCTTCATACCACATTATATAATCTATTTGCTTTTCGGACCTGACCTACCTTTGCCCCCCCCCTTCTCACAACTCTACTTCATAGAATTGTACTTACCAATGAGATAAATAGATATTCATTATCATTGAAAATACCGCAAGTTCCTTGTAGACGATCTCCAGATGTCAGGGTGACTTCCATATCCAGGGTATAGACCTTTAGATTCTTTACATGATAAAGGATAATATAAGATTACTTTACTTATATGTACGCTTTAATATTATCTGTTCGTATTTTTAATGTACTAAAAAATGTTTCTAAATAATCGACTCCATAAAAAAGCATTTTTAATTATATTTTGAGGTAGTAGGAATTTACACTCTTCATAATTATAAAAAGGACATTCAAATAAAAAAAGAGCAAAAGGTTTCATCGACTTTCAGCTATTTTTATAGATGTGCTAGTAAAAAATTATGATTTTGAAATCGAGGGGCGCTGACACATACCACAGTTTCTCTGGCTACAACATTTTTTTAATGCAAAGCACCTATGTGTAACAAATGTTTTTAAATATTATGTTAAATATGTTAAATATGTTAAACGATCTTAACATTATTGACGGTGTAGAGATGACACTCGAAGAGGGTAATATCGAGTTACTACATCTAATTGTGCAAGAGGAACCAATGTGGGAGGAAGTCGAAGTATTAGACCTCATCGAGGACGACTCCGGGGTATCGTCGAGTGCCGAAACGATTGAGTACGTCAGGGATGATGTACTTAGAGACCCCGACTATCTCCCGATGGTCGAAAACTTGGAAAATAATAATTTTAGTGACAATAGTGAGAATAGTGATAGCAGTAGTGAGAGTGAAAATAATTTCGACTCTCTGATAGACGGTGATCGCGAAACGCGATATCGACGACTATTGAGGTCGAAAAAACAAACATGGCGATTGAAATTAGCCGTCATGAGACTCCGTCGCGACAATGACTTGTCAAGGATGCGAAGTAAATTACGGACTTTGTAAGACGAAGAGACATTTTTCTACGAGTAAACCAGCGTGTAGTAGAATTACCCCACCGCAACCATGACTTCTGCTACGGTTGCCCGAAGGTGTTCTGCACACACAGAGTTCGGCGGTGGACCCGGTGCCAGGACTGCGGGTTTTGGATGTGCCCGAACTGCAACGAGCAACCGGTGCATTGCCAAAACGAGGACATACTCTTATAATATTTGTATGCGTATGTGTATATGTACATAAACAATAAACTTTTTAGAAAGGAAAAGAACAACACAACTCCCTACTAAAAATTATCACGTGATTATCACGTGGATATCCACGTGATAATCACGTGATATATAAAAATTTTTGTTTTTTTTTTATAAATTTAATCTTAGACACGGAGTTGATGGGATTCAATTTCACAGAAACTAAACTGGCCATTCGTTTTTCACAAAAAAAAATCCTTTATTCGACACGTTATTAATATACGAGGCAAAGTAAAGACATAGAATATGATCAAAGTCGCTTTTACCTTCCTACTTTGCCTCCATATAAGCCCTACGCGCACGCTAATCTATAGCGGGTAACTGGCAGCCACCTATCGGTCGAAAAGGTTTTGAAATATGACTACTGCACTTGCTCACGGTATTACCAGTTACGACCGATAGGTGGCTGTCAGTTACCCGCTACAGATTAGCGTATATGGAGGAAGGTAAGAGCGACTTTGATCATATACTATGCCTTTACTTTGCCTCGTATATTCATAACGTGGCATATAAAGGATTTTTTTTGTCAAAACTGAATCGTCAGTCCGGTTTTTGTGAAATTGCATCCCATCAACTCCGTGTCTAAAATTAAATTTATAAAAAAACAAAAATTTTCATATATCACGTGATTATCACGTGGATATCTACGTGATAATCACGGGAAAAAATGGTGGAAAATCTCACGTGATGATCACATGATAATTTTTAGTAGGGCTCTCTCTCTCCCTCTCTGCTCTCTTAATAATATGTAAGTATTACACATGTGCTTTTCGAGGCTCCCGCTTGACGACCTTTTACTGCCGCTTTTTGGCCCTTGGGCCGCCCTTGCTGCAGACACTTGCAGACGCCTTAATGCAAGCTTCACGACTACGATATAATTCGAGGAGTTCGTGAGGCTTGGATGCTTTTATCACGCTGAAACTGGTGAGCGCCGATTTTTGGAGGTTAATGCGCTCGATTGCTTATCTCTCTCTTCTTCGTCCATCTCTCTCTTCGTCGCCGTAGGACGACAGCGCTGTTTCTCCGTCGCGGTCGGAGGTTTTCATTTCTACCGCAAGATGGAGCCATCAATCGGATTATCGGTGAACGACGCATCGTAGGTGTGTTATATCTGTAATGAATACTCACGTACGAGAGCATTGCTTCCTCTGTGCCCAGTTTGTAGGCAATTGTTTCATAATAGGTGCCCAAAAGATGAAACATCAAAATCGAATGCTAAAGCAGCTTGCAGTATTAATAAAAATAAAACTGACATAAAGACTGCTAATAATAATAACAATGGGGCAAAAAAGAAAATCGGTATAGCTGGGGCACCTATTATTTGCCCTAAATGTAAGAAAATTTCTGGAGGAGGGAGATCGAGCGCACTCATGCCCGGCTCGCCGCGGCATACATCTACTCCTGGGTTGAAGCTCGATGCTGGTAGGAGGATTGATGCTGTCGGGACTGCCGAGCACCAGGCGCTTGCTTCTGGTGTGAGCGGGGTTGCAGATGTACCAGGCGCAGAAGAAAACCGAAAAGCAAATAAGACTTCTAAGGAGATGATCGACAAGTCTTCGGACGCTAAAACTCGTAAATTTAATTTAAGTTCGTCTTCCTTTTTAGTCAACGAGGGCGCCATCGCGCAAACCGAGGTTGATGAATGTACAGAGTTCTCGACGGGTAGATCGGGTTTTTTCTCTGCCGTGTCGGGTTGTCTTGACAAGGTTGTAGGATCGCTCAAAGTTTTACCATCAACACAGAGCAATCTCCTGGACGTTATGGCGGCCCTGCGTGGCGCACTATGGGAAAAAGGTAAGAATTTTGTCCTAAAATCGTAGAACTCTTGTTGTGATAGGTGCAGAATAATGAAATTTGAGGGTAAGATAGTTGATGAAATATGCTATCTGGGAAAATTAAAGTTATGAGTTCAAGGTCATTTTATGACCTTCAAAAATGAGATCAAACATGTTAGTTTTATGAAAAAATTTAGTTTCTTCTTATTAAAATGAGTAAAAATGTTAAATTATAATATATTATATAGATATTTTGAAATATTTTTGTCTGCTGATTAGAACTGCTGAACTAAAAAAATCGAATCACTTTTTGCTCTTAAAAAACGCAGTAGGTTAATTCTTGAAAGTTCCTTAGAAAACTTAGAACTGAACGGGTTCATGAGTGTGTGTATATATATATATATATATACACACACACACACATACTATATATATAGTATGTATATACTATATATATATATGTGTGTGTGTGTGTGTGGGTGGGACTATGTGTGGGAGTATGCGTGTGTTTTGGATTAGTTTTTATACGAGATTGTTAAATAATTGTAGTAAATTTATCTCATAAAAATACATTTTATGTAAATTCTTTGGTAGACATAAGTAAACATAAAGTAAATATAAACAACATTTGTATATTTGTATATTTGCAAATAATATTTTGAATATAATTTTAATCTAACTCACTGGATGAATCGTCACTACAACTCATATCATCGTCTGAAGTAATTTCACTGAAAAATAAGTAAAATGCTGCATTAATATATGTGCAAAAAAAAAAAAAAAAAAAAAAAAAAAAAAAAGTGATTCGATTTTTTTAGTTCAGCAGTTCTAATCAGCAGACAAAAATATTTCAAAATATCTATATAATATATTATAATTTAACATTTTTACTCATTTTAATAAGAAGAAACTAAATTTTTTCATAAAACTAACATGTTTGATCTCATTTTTGAAGGTCATAAAATGACCTTGAACTCATAACTTTAATTTTCCCAGATAGCATATTTCATCAACTATCTTACCCTCAAATTTCATTATTCTGCACCTATCACAACAAGAGTTCTACGATTTTAGGACAAAATTCTTACCTTTTTCCCATAGTGTGGCGTGGAGGAGAGAATAAGCACCCAAAACACTTTACTAATGGAGTGTAGATTTCCAGAGAGACTTTAAAAATGACCATAAATTTTTTGAGAATAATGTTTTAGCTGTAATAAATGATAAACACTCCGTCTTATTTAACAGACTGGAGGATGACCTGGAGGTTATAAACTCCAACATAGATGTGCTAAACTCGGGTGTTGTCGCGGTGGCAAACACCGTCTCTGACCTTACGATGGCTGAGGCTACTGTTTCAGCCATTGTGCATAGCGATGAAACACACATAACTAAGGCTATAAATGTAAAAAAGGTGATGATTATATTTCAAATGGTGGAAATAAAAATAAAAATAACAAAAAGAAAAGAAGTAACAACAAAAATAACAATAATAACAAAAATATTGATAAAGACAAAAATATAAATTTAAAGCGGATTGAAAATTCTAGTATGTCGCAAAATCAAGAGGAAGGCGTGCCGAGAACTGGCTTGGTAATTTCGAGCAACATTGACAATTTATCTTTCGACATAACTAATGAAGAATATGCCTTCGCAGTTCTCGGCACGGTTTCGCCTAGCTTATTGAAAGAAAATATTGTAACTACAACTACGCTTACACATAGGAAGGTCAGAGACGGACCAGGGGATGTCTCTGCTCTGCTGGTACGGCTCTCCAGTGATGAACTCTATTACACTATTTTACGAAGTAAAAGTAAGCTTACTGCCTTTAATACTAATGATCTAGACATAAAGCATTTTGACTGGGTTTAACTATACCTAAAGCATCAATTTATATCAATGAGTATATGGACAGAAGTAAATATACATCATTTAAAAATCTCAAAGTAAGTGCAAAGAAGCTAGGGTTTAAATACGTTTGGCACAGGCGAGGCAACTTTTTTGTAAAGGCAAAAGATGGGGGCATCTCTGAGAGGTTTGTCTCCCTATCTGACCTTCAAGAGCTTGCTGTGCAATACAAGATGGGTTCCACTTCAATCACTGTAAGTTCTGATAGTCTCAATAATGCGGTTGTTGTAGAAGTTCCGAATGATGTAATCATTCAGGATAAAAATAAAAATGATAATATTAATTGACTAAAAATGAGCATCACTCGGGTGCCGGATCGTGGTTCCGGGGGGAGGCTGCGTGCCGGCTTTCTCAATGTGAACTCACTTAGAGCACATATTGGGCTGGTCGGTCAGTTGCTCTGCGATGGTCTCTCTTATGACGTTTTTGTATAAAGTAATATAATGTTGACATCAACATACCCAAAGAAATATTTCAAAAATCTTCTTTAACTGACATCATTAAGTCGGTTCGGTATCGGTTAGAAAAATGGATATTTGAGATGTAACCAAAAAATTCGAACCTGCCACTGAAAAGTGTTGTCCATTTCGTTAGTCTTGAAGACATAACCTGAAAGAAGAAAATTAAAAACCACGAAGTATCTATTTTTACATATTAAAATATTAATTAAAACATAATTAAAAACGTAAAATTTTCAATTTAAATGGAAAAAACTTATCTGATGCAGCGGTCCAAAATGAATCTTCGTGTGTCGTATTTTCTATCCTGACATCGTTGTCCGGATTAACTCGTTTACACACTAAACGACGACTGACGATGATTACAATTGCACAAACAATACAATTTATCAATCGTTCAGATTCACAAAATATAACCTGGTCCGCTGATCTTTTTCGCGCTGCTCTCGCGAGTGAACTGACGCTAGGATTAGTTGCCAAAACAACATTGTTTTGTTTTTTTTTCATCGGCTAATTTATCGATATCTAACCGATTCGTCAGTACCGTTGCGAATGTGGCGCGAGAAGGACCAGTAGATCAGGTTATTTTTTCATATCTGACAGTTTAATAACTGCAGTTGTAATAATCGTGAGTCGCCGTTTAGTGTGTAAACGAGTTGACAGAGCATCATTGCGCGATCGGTGTACATATTAAGGCGTAATCCGGACAACGATGTCAGGATAGAAAATACGACACACGAAGATTCATTTTGGACCGCTGCATCAGATAAGTTTTTTCTATTTAAATTGAAAATTTTACGTTTTTAATTATGTTTTAATAAATATTTTAATATGTAAAAATAGATACTTTGTGGTTTTTAATTTTCTTCTTTCAGGTTATGTCTTCAAGACTAACGAAATGAACAACACTTTTCAGTGGCAGGTTCGAATTTTTTGGTTACATCTCAAATATCCATTTTTCTAACCGATGCATACTTAATGATGTCAGTTAAAGAAGATTTTTGAAATATTTCTTTGGGTATGTTGATGTCAACATTATATTACTTTATATACTTGAACTTGATATCACGTTGATATTGAGTTCGGATAAACTTAGTATAAACTTTATTTTATTTGTCAGTAATTGTAACAAAACCTTATAAAAACTTGATATCAATTTCAGATGATCTATTGATACATTTTTGCCAAACTTGAACAGTCAGTTACACAAATTCGGCTCAGTCTCGTTGGCCAACCCCATATCAAGTTTAGCCAAACCTAAAGTTTATATAAAGTTCATATAAACTTTAATTATAGGTTCGAATCTTGGGTCCCGAATTTATTTTTTTTAATTTTTTTATTAATTCAAATTTTGCACGATCAAAAAAACTATTTTTAAACTTACCCAGGACACTATTTTATGTTGATATAACCCTACTAGCACACAACGTTGTAGCAACGTCGTGGTAACGTTGTTTTGACAACGTTACAACGTTCTTATAAAAGTTGTTGAAACGCAAGATGTATTAAGTTGCCGCGATATGTGGAAATAACATTGTGACAACGTTTGAGCAACGTTGAAAATGCCTTTTAAAAATGTATTTCATATAAAAATTAAAAAAATCTCCTGGGTAAGCGAAAAAATACATTTTTAAATGCACAAACTTTTAATTAATAAAAAAAATTAAAAAAAATTTTCAAGCCGCGGGAATTGAACCTCGGATCTTTAGATCCGGAGGCTTACTCTCTATCAACTGAGCTATTCTGTTGTTTCCGTCATTAAATTAACTTTTGGTTATAAACTACTATCAAAATATGCTCCGAAATTAATAACCTAAAGTTAATTTAATGACAGGAACAACAAAATAGCTCAGTTGGTAGAGAGCAAGCCTTCAAAGCTGAAGATCCGAGGTTCAATTCCCGCGGATGGGAAATATTTTTTTTTATTTTTCTTTTATTAATTAAAATTTTGTGCATTTAAAAATGTATTTTTAGCACGCCCAGGACATATTTTAAATTTTTATATAAAATACATTTGTAAAAGGCATTTTCAACGTTGCTCAAACGTTGTTACAACGTTATTTCCACCTATCGCGGCAACTTAATACATCTTGCGTTTCAACAACTTTTATAAGAACGTTGTAACGTTGTCAAAACAACGTTGCCACAACGTTGCCACAATGTTGTGTGCTAGTAGGGAAACTTTCTTCAAATGTGTAATCAATATTTACCAAGTTCGGCTCAGTCCTGCTAGCCAACGTCATATGAAGTTTAGACTACGTTAAGTTTATACAAACTTCATATAAACTTAAATTTTTTTACGCGGGCGGGAATCGAACCTGGGACCTCCAGATCACGAGCCCGACGCCCATACCGACCAAGCCATCGCAGGCCTCAACGATTAGTTGTTTCTTGAAACATTCGATAAATAGTTCTGTAATATTCCAATTACAGACTTCAATCACATATTACATTTAGAAATATTCCATAAATATTTTTGTAATATTCTAATGGAATATTTATAAACAATTATTGGCATATTTGAAATATTCCATATATTTCGGTAATATTCCAATAGAAGATTTACAAATTTTGATAGATTTGAAATATTTCGAAAATATTTGGTAATCTTTTAAGCAATATATGTCATGTATGATATATAAATATTTCACATACATTTTAATGAAATATTTGCGTAAAGTTCAAAATTTTCCATTTAAATATTCCAGGAATATTCCGGAAATATTTCATGCTATATGTGGGGTATGCGCGAGCATGTGATGCGTAAATGGTACCATAAATTTTGATATTACGTAGCAAATATTTTACTACATTATGTAGTAAAAAATATTTATTTATTTTCTAATAAAATACATACATCAAATCTCAATGTTTGTATTGAAATAATTTTTGTTGTCTTATATATTAATTTTTTAATTGATATCATAATAGTTTCTACAAGAATATTACTAAAAATGTTTGAAAGAACTTGATAATTCTAGTATATGTTGCCGTTTCTATAAAAGAGTAAATTTAACTACCCATGTAAAAAAAAAATGTATATTTTATGTATGAGTCCCCATGTACAATTTATACATAGGAATGAGTAGTTCTAAAAAATACATAGACTAGGTAAAAACTTTTCATTGTGTTTTAACATACTTTGAATATGTAAAATTTTTACATAGATTTCAAAAACAAAGTAAATTTTTAGGTGTACTCTATTTATGTAATCAAAACACTTTTGATGTAATTTTTTAAACAATTTAATTAAAATTAATATTTTTATCATCTGCAACTTTAACATATTTACAATTTTTTTTCATATAAGTTTGGAGTTAAACAAACATGGTTGTTTACAAATAATATTTTAGCTTCTATAAGTTGTAAAGGTAATGATATATAACTATAAGTAGGACGAACAGGTATTATTACATTACACAAATCTATTTGCACGCGAGAGTGAATCATTTGAGAAATGTCATAATTTCGAGAATATTCTCGCAAAATTGCATAGACGATATTATTACTGGTTACAAAAAATTGAATAGTCCCAAAATTTCTTGCAGAATTCCAACTAACTATCGAATTATTTCTTTTTTGTTGTCTTGTATACTGTTTTGAAGTAAATATTTCAGATTTTAACTTAGCTCTTACATATACTTTCAACTTATTCTCTACAATAATTAAATTTTCTAAAGTTTGTATTGCTTCTCGTACATTATCATTTAATTTAATAAATCTCGCTGAACCAATAACACCTTTATCGTCATCGTCATTACAATTCAAGTTTGTATCATTTTTTACAATACCTTGTAAAATATTAAAAGCATTTAATATTTTTAATGTATTGATAATCTCTGTATCAATTTTATTTGGACCGTGGTTGATTTTTTTAAAATAACCATTTGCATCTTCAAATGGAAATGCAGACCACGCCCATAATGGTCCCCACTGCTTAACAAAACTTGATAAGTGCCTTAGCTGGTGTACATTAAAAGTGCATTTATCCAATCCATACAAGTGTTCAACTTCGTCAGCAAATAGGTCTAAAAGAATTTCTGCTGTATCTATTTCATTTATATGAATTTTCGATTTTAACAAAACTCTAATACCATAAGATAAGAGTAAAAAATTACAATAATATTTCTTCGGTAAAAAATCTTTTAGAATTACTGGAAAATAGTACAGCAATAAATCTCTTATTTCTGAAGCTTTGTAGTATTTTTTGTGCGTCAAAATTCTTGGAGTTCGGGGTATAAAATCAGGAGGTGCAATTGATGACAGTATATTATTTATCTCATTTTGAGAAGTTTTTGCTATGTAAAATGGTTTACTGCTATTCTTAGACGCAAACCACAAATCTACAAGCATTGTTGTTACACCCGATAAAACACAATGCATATAATCTGGTACGAATGATCTTGCAATATCAAAGAAAGGAATTAATGCAGTTACTGTTGGTCCCTTAACGCCTTTGACATGATCCAAATTATTGTTTAAAGCAAGCTGCGCCTGTTCAATCATTCTCGAGTGCGTTCTTGTCATAGGCAATTTATTTACAGGAGGATATACATGAGCATGTCCTGCTCCTACTTTGCAGGTAATACCTTCCTGTTCGCAATGAGAGCAACCAAATCTACCATTATATTGCATGATATTTTGAGTAGCAGCTCTTGCAGGGGCATCCAACGTTGCTAATGGAGCAATTACTAGGCTTTTTTTAACTTCACTAGTAATTTTGCATAACCAATTAATGCCACTAGTCGATAAATCTTTCATTATGTTTGTAAATGGTTTGAGAAAAGAGTTTATATTTGGTTTTTGTGTTGTGCTATAGTAAATACCTGCTAGAAACTGATAGTTTCTTCTATTTTGAGGAGGTATATTTACTACTTGTACTTGCACAGGCCAAATTTGCCCTTTGGAACTGTTTGAAACCGAAGCACCATCTATGTTCCATAACAAGCATACGTCATGAGCTCCTATAATAACATTTTTTTTTAATTTTTGATACTGGCTTCCAGAATTTACGTCACATACAAAGTCTTGTGTTAAATTTACATTTCTCGAATGTTCTTCTATTAAATATCCTAATTTTTTGTGTTCAAATGCGTTTTTTAAAACTTGCTTTAAGTCATATTCTAAAAATCTTCCATCAGTTTTGTCACTTTGACATTGATCACAAATGAATTTGCGATCTCCATTAGTAATATCACCCAAATAGTGAAAACAGTTTTCGCAGGTTTGATGTTTTCTTATTATCTTTTCGTGTGGCGGTAAAAGGGAATAAAGTTGTTTTAAAAATTTATATAAACTTCTTGGCAAATTGTTCGGACGTGGTAAAAGTATATTTAATAACGCTAATAAATTATCAAGGCTCTTTTTCGATAATCCATTTGCTTTAAAATAATTTAAAATATAAAAATATGCACTTCCTAAAGTTAAATCTCCATAGTTATGTAATTTCATGTTCATCCAGTCCAAATTATAGTCGATTTCTGAGCCATTCTCTAAATTAAAAGTATTATCGGATTCATCTGAAGAATTTCCATCGAATTCACGATCCGCAGCTAATATATCAGTATGAAAAGATTTAATGGAATCCAACATTGACTCTACATCTTCATGAATGTTTGTAGCTAAGTCGACATTTTCCTGAAAAAACAGTAATTTATTTAAACATGTGTTGTAATAAAACCATATAGTTCGAGTGCGACTAAAAGGTAAAACCAAAATAATACTTTATAAAAAAATAATTCAATTATTTTTTGTAATTAATCATGATTTAGATAGTTTAATTAACTTTTGATAATGAACGGAGAAAATACGATGAATATAATAGAACGATTATACATTCCCAGTTGAAAAATATGATAAATAAAAATGTTTGACGAAATCTTCATATTTCTACTTTCACAAAATTTGTTTATAATAAAACTAAATAGGAAAAATTTCATTTTACCTTTTAAAGAAAATTATACTAAAACGTATGTAAAAATTGAACAAGTTCTAGCACAAAATATATAAAAGTTTTTTTATTATAAGTACTATATTATTAAAAATGTAAATAAATTATATTTTTAAATACTCACGAAAATTGTTTCGTCGAACAGATTTGCGTCTGAACCATTTTCCTCAGTTAAGGAGTTATTTTTTGGTTGTCTTCTTAACCTAGTTTGCGTCGAATAAGGAATATTCTTATCCTAATTAATTATTTAAAAAATTATTAATAAAGCAAATAGAAATTTGTCTACATTTTTGTATTTAATTAATTTGAAATTAAAACTTACCGCATTGGACAAATAACTTTTGTAACGCTTCGGTCGCATTTTTATAATCACATAATCGAATAAGTCATATGTTAACTTCAGCGCTATACGTTTTAAATTTTTTTCGTTTATCGAATGTTCTTTGACATGAAGTATGTTGCAATTTTAAAACCTTCGTTTGGTTGTAACATTAAGTTGCAAATATTGTGATTGAAAAATAGTCAGAGCTTTACAATTTAATTCATAATGCAATTCCTAGTTCAAGGAAAGGATAAATCGTTAAGCATTATATACAAAAAATCTATAGTAGTGGAAAAATCTAATTCGTCTTTAGCGATTGGCGAAAGAGTAAAATTTATGTGGCCAGAAAATTCCCAACATCAAAAAAAATTTTCTGGGGTTATAATAGCGCGAGATGGTAAGTAAAATTACAACAAAATCTTTTGATACAAACTTGTTTAAAAAAAGAGTTGATTAACTAAATAATAAATACAAATTAAACAAATAAAATGCATGCATAAAATTAATTACGTTTTTAATTCTACACAGAAAATGAAGAATACTTAATAGATATGAAGGATTCTATAGTAAATTCGTGGAAAAAAAATAATCCTAATAATAAGAAAAACAAATTAGTTAAGCAACAATCAACTGAAAAAGTGAGTTTATGTTTAATTTTTGTAATTTAATGATATTTTTAAATGTTTATATGTATATATTGTGTTTACAGAAGAAAGAAAGAAGCAAACCAGTGACCATTCTTGAAAATGATATTATGAAAGAAATTAGTATTAAAAAGAGTGAAAATATGAACATGCAGGACCAAAAAAAAGAAGAATGGATAATAGATGAAATTGAATATTTAAAAAACGAAGTTACTCTTGAAATTGATGCAATAAAAGAAAAACTTATAAGTGTATGTTATAATTATTTACCTATTTAAAATGATTTAACAATGTATGAAAATTATTTTATACTTTTTTGAAATTAAATATTATTTGTTATTTACTGTGATCAATTTTTATAGAAACTTGATTTTTTCAAATCGAGCTTATCTGGTAATAAAAATTTGAATTTGCACACTGAAATAAAGGTATAAATTATTTATACTTATAAAATAAATAGACTGTTGTAAAAATGATTATTAAATACACTGTATAAATTTTTTTTAGAAAGGAACACCAAATAAGAAAAGAGATAGATCTTTTGGGATGCCATTATCTTTTGAAAATGATGATGAAATCGTGTCCTCGAAAAAAGATGAAAATTTTAAGGATGTACAAGAAGAATACGCATTATTAGATAAAGATTTTGCTGTTCAAGAGGTACTCGATCTTATACTTATATTACATTTTTAGAAATAAATCATTAATATTTAACGAATTTTTAGGCTATGTTGTCGGAAGAATCAAATCAAATAAATTTTGAATTAGATAAGGGACGTTCAGAATCTTATTCGGTTATAAATGTAAGTTCGGGGGATTCCGATTATGGGCAATCTAACTCAGATAATAACATGATACAGCAAATGGTAAAAATTTAATTTTTATATTTAAAGTTCATCACTAAAACAGATTTCTATTGATACAGAATAAATATAATTAATATTACATTTCATAAGCTGGTCAACGTAAAAAAAGAAAAGAAATCTTCAGATAGCGAAGACTGCTTTTACCCAAATTCTGCAATGGATTGCATGATAAATAACGATGTAAATTCTCAAATTATAAATAATCGTAAAAAAGCAATTTAACTTTATCTTTTTCTTTCTAAATTAACAGATTGACAATAGGAATAATAATGCGGAATTCTCCAAGAAAGATGACTTATTACAGGTGACAAATAATTTTTATAATTAATTTTAAAGTGTTACAATAAATACGATATTTTTAGGTTTTGCCGTCTTCATCAAAAATTCCTCAACGTAAACGAAGAGTTAATATAATATACTCATCTGAAGATGACGATGACAGTATACGTAATTTCAAAATGAAAAAAGTACTGTTTTATTTTATCAGATTAATAGTAAATATATTTGTACAAAAATGTAATAATTATGCCCTTTAGGGTTTTGACTCAAATAAAGAAAATCAACATATGAACGATAAGGTTGACCATGAGTGGACACTTAAGTATCATTCTTTAGACGAAAATGTACGCATATATAATATATTTATTTATTTATTTTTATTATTTTTAAGTAATCAAAATTATTTTACTTATTTTAGAATGTAGAATTAGTGAAAGCATCCAACGTGTACGTTAATATATTCGATTTAAAGAAAGCCAACGATGCTAAAAATCAAACAGAATTGGCTCGAGCGTTGTTATTGGCAGTTTATACTGATGAAGCTTTGAAAGTTTGTTCTTTAACAGGACAAAAGCCTAAAATGCCGAACAAGGCATCCTTTACCAGACCCGGATTAGATAAAAAAGGCATCGATGCCATCTTACGTGAGATATTAACTTATATTTAATGTATTTATAATTAGAATTCTTAACTTCTTAGTACCTCTTATTTCATCTTCTTTTATTTTACAGTTTACGTTCAACATTATGCAAAAAAAATGAGCTGGCCCCCGAAAGATAAACAGACAATACTTAGAAGCCTCAGCACAAAATTATTTGAACTGAAGAAGTAAAGTTACATGTGCTATTAAAATTTTCAATGCAACTACTTAAGTTGCTGTTAACATTATTTCACTTAGTTATAATTAAAATGTAATAGATTTTCCAAAATAATATATATTTTATTTATATGATTGCTGCGAAAAATGTACACATTTATATAGTTTAATATAATTTATTAACGTACCATATTTACAAGGCTAGACAAATTAACAAAAAAATTCATTGTCTATGCATAATTTTAGAAAATTTAGTATTGTCTATGTATTTATTAGGATCACTCATTCCTATACATAATTTTTACATGGAGACTCGTACATAAAATATACATCTTATTTTTACCCGGGTAATTAAGTTAATAGATACAACACTTTATTACTATTCTTACATCAAAATATATGGATTTATTTTATGCTTATAAACTATTATATATACTATAAGTATATTTTAAAAATCGAAAAAATATTGAAGTTTTGGTAACACGAATTATATTTTTATATTCTTGCGCATATATAGAATGGTTTTAATGTACGTTTTATAAATGAAAAATAATTAATGGTTAGATGATATTTTGGTGTGATATATAACTATATAGGTAATTTTTATTTTAATAATTAGTGTTACACATACGTTTATTATATTTTTCAATTTATTGTTTGTTCAATATTTAAAAAAAAATTAATTATACAACGAAAATAGTCAAATATTAAGCAAAACATTATAAATAAATGAACAGTAATTAATGGCACAATAACCAGGGACACATACATATGATTATAATAACTTTCAATACTTGTACTTTTAAAGTCTTATTATATATGTCAATATTAGAGAAAATATATAGCTTCAAAAAATACATAAATGTAGTTAAAAATGATCATTCAATATCAATCCCAAAATTATATTTTAAAACTAAATTACCACTGCAAACGAATATTACTTTTATAAGTACTTATATTTTTAATAATACTATTTTAAAGTATATAATAACACTCACCAGGCGTAAATCATTGATCCCATAAAGTATAGCTGTCAGATTGTCACAAGACATTTTTATCATTTACAATTAATGGAAAAAGCTGCAAAATTTTAGAATAAAATGTATTTAAATAACTTGCCAACGAAGAATGGTATGTGATCTACGCATAAAGGTTCAACTAATCCCACACTATCAGTTACATAATATTGATAATTGCTGCAGTGATAAAACTAAATCATTTACATAACGACGTGATTATTATAAGATAAATACAGTTTTCCATATTTTTACAATATAAAACTTATAGTTTTAGATAATTTACTATTTCTAAGAGTATAAAGTATAACATATGTATATATTATATTTATACTATAATAATTAAACTACTTTTAAATTATATAATATGCCTATATGAAACATCAAGAAAACTCAACAAGTTATAAAAATTAACATTTATTGTATCAGTATATATTGAGTACCAATGAAAATAACTAAAATATATATATTCAACCCTCTAAAAATACAAAAATAATACAAATTAAAACATTTCACTTTCAGAAATTGCGTATTACTTAGAGACACTAAAAATATTCTAGTAATCAAAAAACTTTAACATATTATATTATTTACAGTTTTTTCTAAACCCGATAGAAAAATTTCTTTTTACAGTTTTGATTATTATTTCATTTTTATATAATCCTTAAGGAAATATCATGTTCATAAGAACGATTTTCCAGACGTTATAAAAACAGTTTCGAACAGTTTTGTATCGTTGTCGGTTGTAAACAAACAATTTTTAGGCACGACCGCTACACGAGAAAGCCTTGTATATACGCAAAATGTGTGATATATCAAAACATACTAGATAATGGCTTATAAGAGAAACTTATGCTGGTTAGACCTCATTTAAGGCTCTCCCTAAAATGTATGTATACATGTATGTTACGTGTGTATGTATGAAATCATGTATCTAAGATAACTAAGTTAATTTTTGAGCGATTTAGCTGAAATTTACAAGGTAACTTCCATATAATGTAACTAGATAACGGTCCTATTTCTAAAAATATTGCGTTATAAACCTTTTAAGTTATGACAATATTTTTAAGTGCATAGAAACGGATTTGTAGAATTATCTTAAAATGGATTAATCTTACATAAAAACTTAATAAGAACGAAATGTTTGTTTTAATATAATAAAATGTTAAATTCATATTAAGTATAAAAAACAAATGTAACAAACTTTATATATATTTTTTTTGTTATTTAACGTCGCTCTATTTATGCTGCCAGGGCTAATCAGCGACGGAGATGAACGGTGTGTCTGTAAACAAATCACATGTAGTTGAAACAGTGGTGCTATTGTGTCCATCGGAAGATATCATCGGTCACTGTAATTAGTCTAATAATTACAGTTTCCTGTCCTCCCGATGGAACCACCGCGATCCTCTTTACATCTTCGCGTCCCTAACATTCCCTATAGTTCAGATGCCCGTGCCTCTCATGCACTGACAAGTGCACGAAACGCACGCGCACCTGAACTGGCGTCACATTATAGTGACACGCCGAGCCACTGAGTCGCGGTGTTCGAAAAATGCACATGAAAAAATTTTCAGAGGTACACGTCTGGGATCGAACCCACGACCCTCGGTGTGAGAGTCGGGAGCTCTACCCATGAGCCACCGCGGCTCTTAACTTTATATTTATAACCTGAATTTGATACTTTGACATAAACAATAATAAAAATAGCTCAGTTGGTAGAGCAAAAGACTTCGGAGTAGAAGATAGGAGGTTCAAATCTCCGGAGGGATATGATTTTTTTTTAAATTTAAAATAAATTGATTGCAATAAATTTGTAATGGAAATCGACAATTTTTAAATAAAATTTAAATAATTTTTATATTTGAAACATAGCTAGCAATACTATGGATTCTGCTCATTAACCATGATTTTTGCACAATTTTTCCATGATTATATAAGTCAATGTTTTGCCATGATTATCCAATGAAATATTTTCTACGCGGGAAACAACACGTATATATATCCAGCATTCCACATCAAATTAGCAAATAAAAATTAAAAAGTTATTGATATTCTGCTAAACAACTCAAAATTAAATGAACCCAAAATTTTTATTAATAACCAAAAAACACATATTTTGCTGTTTTGCACTTATATACACAATTTTCTTGGCTTTATAACTCAAAATACATGCATCCTACAAAAAAATTATACATATTTTGAAAATATAAATGAAATTTTAATTATAACCATTAATTGAATACAACTGTACTTTTACTGACCGTAAGTCAGTAAAAAAATCATATGTTCACAGTTGATATTACTGAAAAAAATCACAGATACTTCTAACATGTACTTTGTGTGTACCAAGCCACTTAGTGACGCAATTAATAGGATAAAAGGTATACACTTTTTCTTGTAAAGCTATAACTCCAAAAATAAAAATGTTCTGCATGGTTGTCAGCTGCCAATGAACTTGAAGGTTTTCAATTCTTAATAATTAATAATTTTAAAAATACTGGCGGTAGATTCTTCTTTTCAGTTGCAACAAAAAATATCTGTATCGCTTTTCTCCTGAGAATAATAGTTTCAGAGAAAAAAATTCATATATATATACTGGGTGTTTTTTAATGATTCCGTTCCTTCGGCATGCATACAGAGCAGGAGATTCTAAGAAACTTTTTCCTTTAGAAAATTTTGATTTGAAGCTTATTTATTAAGTTATTGTTGGTTAAACATTATTAATTCGAGCCAATCAGAGCGCGGCAGCCGGCATTAGGCGGTGTAGTGAGACCGAAAGCGATGTGTTGAGGGAGCGCCCGGAGAGGGGAAGACAAGATCGAAAACTTAAACAAATTCGCATATTGGTCGATTCATTTGTTATTGAATACATTAATATGCGACAAATTCAAGAGAATCGGTAGATTGAAAAATGGCCGAAGAGGAAATGTCAAGCCTTATTATTAAATTATTTAATTATTTAATTACTTTACGCATTTTAAATAATTTATTAATTAATAAATTAATACCAAAGATATCTTAGAATCCACTTCATCGAATAAAATGAAATTTTATTAATAATGTCTTTAATCCACTTAAATGAAACAGAATTTTGTAATTAAATTCGAAATGTTAATGTTAATTAATATAGTAAAAAATTAATTATTTAGCTGTTTATTACACTATTTTTTTATTTTTCTGAATAACCTGACAAGTATACTTTTTTTACAATTTTAACATAGTCTATTTCATTCCCCGGTTGAAAGTAACCAATAAAATCCAATGAAAATTTTTTACAAATTTCGTTGGTTGATACTGTAATTTACTAGCGTAGATTTTTTTATCGGATTACATCGTATTTTACAAACGAACTTAAAACCACTTATTATTTAGAAAATTTTGATTGGTTCTAATTGTGAAATACAGTTATGAGTTATATTGGTTTTTATAAGTTTATTTTTTTTATTGGTAGGCATCAGAAATTACATTGACTCATTTTATAAGTAAATATGTGAATTTTGAAGAAACTGATGTTGTTAGAAGATAAAGGTTTTTTCTGGCATATTAATTATTGGAACATTATAGTTATTGTAAGATATAGTATTTTGTTGGATTTTCCTTATTAATATTACATGAGACCGTATAAGTAAAATCAGTAGAAATTTTGTTCAGAAACAATACAATGTTTCTAGTTGCAAATTCTTGGGATTTTACAAGAAAAAACTTAAACAAAATTTTGTTTACTACAAAAATCGATAACAAGGAATTTATTGGATGTTACAAGTATTTCCTGGTGCAAAAACTAGTAACATCTGATTTAAATATAATTTCATTGTATTTTATAAGCAAAAACTAGTTATATGATTTCGTACATTATTTGGTTTTTCTGACCCACAGATATTTGGTATTACATACGTAAATACAAGTTTAAATAAACAAACACCAAATTGTTCAAGTTCAAAATTGTTCGGTTTATATAAGAAATAGCTTATGAAATGTTTAAGAAATTTATATGTTCACATCATGTTTAAGTCAATGTCTATAAAATGGGATTTTATATGTAAATTCAGTTATACATTTTTTAACTTGTAGAATACGGTTTATTGGATAATATTGCGTTTTACCAACCAAGATATATTTACCGGTCGATATTATAATTTACAAGCATAATTAAAACCTCTTTATATTTGGAACATTTTTATTGGTTCTAATTATGAAATTCAGTTATAAATTATATTGATTTTTATAAGGTTATTTTCCTTTATTATAAATATGAGGTATTACATTCTAATTATATTATAATTTTAAGCTATTCAGAACATAATCTTTAATACATATACTTGTAATCCAATACGCGTATATACAGGGTGTTCTGAAATTCATTCCGTTAATTTCGCACACATATAAAGCACGAAATTCTAAGCAACTTTTCTATCTGACAAATTTCGATTTGAAGCTTATTTATTAAGTTATTGTTAGTTAAACATTATTAATTCGAGCCAATCAGAGTGCGCCAGTCGGCGATGGGCGGTGCAGAGAGACCGAAAGCGGTGCGTGGAGGGAGTGCCCGGAGAGGGGAAGCATATTGGTTGATTCATTTGTTATTCAACACGTTAATATGCGACAAAATTAAGAGAATCGGGAGAATAAAAAATGGCCGAAAAGGAAATATCAAGCCTTATTATTTATTTAATTAATTAATTGCTTTACGCATTTTAAATCAATTTATTATTTAATAAATTAATACCAAGGATATCTTAGAAACCACTTCATCGAATAAACTGACATTTTATCAATAATAATTTTAATCCAATTGGATGAAACAGAATTTTGTAATTAAATTCGAAATGTTAATGTTAATTATTATATTAAAAAACTAATTATTTAGCTGTTTATTAAACAATTTTTTAATTTTTCGTAATAACTTGACAAGTATAATTTTTTTTACTATATTATAACACAGTCTATTTCATTTAAGTGGATTAAAAATGTTGAAAAGTTAGTGTTAAAATATTTGTCTATTCGATGAAATTGTTCCTGGGATATCATATCTATTATGGAAAAAAAACTCAGGGTATAGAGTCTCTTATAATTAATTAAAATAGTACCCTAGTAGAAATCTGACAATAAATGTAACAATTTTAAGTCAGAAAATGGCCAATTATCATAAAATACCCAATAAATGCCCAATTAAGCGCAACATTAGAGTTTTTTTAACCTTAAATGTTACCTTTTTACTAGGGTTATGCTACATATAAATTGGCCAAAAAAATGAAATTAAAAGTTAATAATAAGTAAATTGGTTTAAAAAATTAAGAAGTGTTATTCTTTGTGAGGCTTGCGATGGCTCGGTTGGTAGGGCGTCGGGCTCGTAATCTGGAGGTCCCAGGTTCGATTCCCAGTCCCGGCCGATTGATACAAGCATCACACTGGGGAATGTATTTTCAAAGTGCTTTCTTAACAAACACATCGTATAACCTCCGTCGCTGATTAGCTCCAATTTGGGAGCATAAAAAGAGCGTCGTAAAATACCCAATAAATGCCCAATTAATCGCAACATTAGAGTTTTTTTAACCTTAAATGTTACCTTTTTACTAGGGTTATGCTACATATAAATTGGCCAAAAAAATGAAATTAAAAGTTAATAATAAGTATATTGGCTTAAAAAATTAAGAAATGCTTTCACTTGTTATGAAAACAATTATTAGTTAATAATATTGAATTGTTTTTCCAATTTTAACCCAGGCTTATCCCCTTAATCAAATAGATATTGGTGATTTCACGACGAGTGTACATAAATTTTAAAATGACTCATGTTTTTTAGATAGACTAAAAATATAATCCATAATCTGTAAGAATTTTATTTCAAAATATTAATTTGTATCAGAGTTATGCATGTTTTTTCCTTTTTTCCAATTTTCACCATATTGGAAGTATGTCTTAAAATACCTCAAAATAGGTCAACTTTTTGTATTACATAAGGTAAAATTATCAGTGCCGGAACGGTTTTTTACTAGGTATTGTCACGGACATCGCCGCGCGACTTGAGCATATGAGAAGGAGTCAAGTGTCTCGATATAAAATATTTTGCTTGTGGTGTAATTCGAGAAAGGCTTGATAGCGCTTACATTTTTTTGTGTTGCTTCGACCTTAAAAATTTGTTCTTTTTAGTTGGTTTAATTTTTTTTAAATTGATTGACTTTAACTGGTTTACCAGTAGTTTTTTTTATCTTGCTTTGGATTTGGGAAGGTTTTTAATTTTTAGACTACGTTTATTTATTTTCTAAGAATTATATTTAATTAAGCGAATTCGTGTAGTATTGAGCAAATCGAGGAACCATTTACCTGAGATAGGATAGGTTAATTGTAAGGAATAATCAATGAAAGTTTGTGTTCCGTTGCGTGATAAATTATTTTTCTTTTTCAAACCGAAATAGAAGTGTAATATGATGGCGGGTAGCCTTTGGTCTTTGTCTTTAAGTTTATTACCCGGAGAAGATTTAGTTAGTTTAGATGTAGAGGCAGGTAGTAGGATTATTTTAAGAGAATTAAAAAAGTTAACAGATTGGGAAATTTTTAAATATGCCGATAAGAAGGGTTTGAGTCGTAATTGTGATGGGATGACCATAAGGGAGCGAGTTCATCGATATTCATTGCGACAATACTACGGTCCGACGGCAGCCGCGTGGAATCCAGCTATCGATGAGAGTGAATCGGAGTTTTATAATGACGATCAAGTTGAGCCATCTTTCTATTTTCCCATCAATCCAGCTTCAAATACATTACATTCAAGCAGTATGCAGTTAAGGAGGAATGTTGATAACGTATTGTTAGGAGAATCGGATATAAATAATGTACCTTTAAGAACCGGACAAACCGTAGGACGATTTCAGGACCCTATTTCCTTGAATAGTCATCGGGAATTTTCTGCATGGCAAAGTAGGCGACCCCAGGTGTTAGATTTACTTACCCAGGATGTGCCATCGGAAAATGTTCCTCAGGAGGATTCGTTAATACCTATAGAGGAATCAAATGATTTAAGGAATGGAGTTCCTAGTGTTCCCCCTCGAGCTCAATCTACTCAGTTTCCAGTTCCCGAAGGAAGAGTGCAGCATATACCCAGAGCTGATTATGAACAGCGGTCAATGACATTAACGGAACCAAGTAATTCGGTACATCCAGCTTACCCCACGATTCGAGCTGATAATACGTCGTATTTCCCAATTGCTAACCCAATTTTGAATCGAGCAGACCAACATAGAAGGATAAATGAACGGAACTGTGATGTTACTGGACCCGAGAACAGTTATCTACAAAATTATCCAGCTAGTATTTCGGAAAGACATCATTGTGAGATTAATAATGTTCATCGGAGTAGTATGACTCGAAATGACTATCAAGAAGAAATACCAGCTACAACGGTTAATGGACGGCCTAGGATGGGGGAAAAAGAAACAGGTCGAGTCCATTGGAGTACTGACAATGATGGGACAGAGTGGACAAACCCCTTTACCATTGGAACCGGAACGAAGGACAGTGAATCGATCGAGCTATGTACCCAGGGTAGATACTATTGATCAAACAAGGACGGACAACAATCTAAATAATAGGAATAATCCAGCCACCAGTACCAGAATTCGATTCCCCAGTAATATACCGGAAAACAGTAACAATACTATTAGAAGTGATAGGAATGCATCCAACTGGGATAGTTCCATTTTATTGAGAGAAAAGAGAACGGGGGAATTATTACAAAAATGGCATGTAGAGTTCCAAGGAACTAAAAGGCAGGATCCGGAGGCCTTTTTGGAGAACTTGACTGAGTTCAAGGAATCATATAATTTATCCTTAGAGGATATTGTTCGAGCTTTACCCTCCGTATTGGATGATGAGTCTTGGTATTGGTATAGGAGAGAACACAAGAACTGGTCTAGCTATAACGATTTCGAAAGGTCCTTTAGGTTGCAATATTGCATGGAGGATGTTCAGGAAAGGTTAAGGATATCTATTGAGACTAGAACACAAGGTTTGGGGGAGGAAATAAGCATTTACTTGAGTAAGCTTAGAATTTTATTAGATCAGGTTAAACCTCCAATGAGTTTAGCGTCCCAATTGGACAGGGCCTATAACAATTTACATCCTAGTTATCGTCAAAGGATTGATCGAGATCAATTCCAGTCGTTTGATGAGCTCCAGCAGTTAGGTAAAAGAGAAGAGCATAGACGAATTAGGGAAAAATTGTATAGACCACCTCCTTCATTGGAGGAATCTTATTTTCCAAGTGCTGCTTATATACCTCCAAAAGGAAGGAAGTTTAATAAGACCGCTCCCATAGGCAATCACCAAGAAGAGGCGTTGTCACAATTTGCCGAATATCAGGAATTGGCCTCTATCCAGCAACCATCGCAGCATTATCGTCCTCCGTCTAACCCTACAAAACCCAAAAATAATACCACCCAAGATTCTAGCTATCCGTCCAATTATAGATTTAATTCCCGTTCCGTTCCAAATTCTAGCTGCCCGACCAATCAAGCTCCTATGCCACTCAATCCAACCACTAATGAAAGGGGTAAGATAATAGTTACGACCCAGACCAATCCAACGCCCAGGAAAGCCGGAAATGTAAATAATTCAAGCTATGGTACAGTGAATAAATGGCAACCGAAAAACCCTATTAAGCCAGGCAGCTCGAACCAATCCAGTTCTCGTTCCTCTGGAGCACTTAGTAAACCCACTACAGCGGCCCCTACGGTTTCAAATTTGAGTAAAGGAAACGGATCGTGTTTCAGATGTGGGGCTAAGGACCATTGGAGTAAAGAGTGTCCTAGTAATTGCTGTTGGGGTTGTGGTAGGGCAAATACTGTTCGAAGAAATTGTCCAACTTGCAGGAAGAATGATGTTCCGACCAATTTGCAAGAGAAGTCGGGAATCGGTCAAAGGAGGAATCAGTAAGGGTCGTGGATTCCTCCCTATCTAAACCGAATGACCCGAAACAGAGAGGAAGTGTTAATGGATTAGCCAGTTGTGATAGATCTAGCTCGTATGTTCTAGCCCCCCAATCGTTTATCCAACATTCCGTAGTAGGAGAAATAGAACCTAGGTTATTTTTCACGATTGAGTTGAATGGAAAGAAAGTTATAGGATTAGTAGATAGTGGATCTGTACATTCGTATTTAGGGAAAGGATTAGGTAAACAGTTTCTGGGAAAATATACCCCGATATCTAGCGCAGTTAATGTTGCAAATGGGAATCCAGTAACTGTGCAAGGAAAGTTAGATGTAAGGATAACAGTAGATGGAGTGCAAAAAGTTTTACCGTTCCGTGTAGCCGATCAACTGCAATATGAATGCATATTAGGTATAGACTTCCAAAGGTTGTTTAAAATAAAGATCGATTATGCAAATGATACGTGGTGGACCCCTGATGGGGAGTTGCATAATTTTTTCCCATATGGACATGATCCAGGTTATTTGCCCGCTCTAGCTAGTATAGATGGATTGGTCAAGGCTACTGAGAAAGAAAAGGAGCAAATCCAGAAGTTATTAGATAAATTAATCCCACCCACGCCAGAAGTTTTAGGAACTACCAACTTATTCAAGCATAAGATCGATGTGCAAGGTCATGATCCTATTAGACAACGTCCCAGGAGATATGCACCGAGGATGTTGACTGCAGCTCAAGCGGAGGTAGATCGCATGTTGAAAGAAGGAATAATTGAGCCTTCCGACAGTCCGTGGTGTAGTTGTCCGGTGATTGTTCCCAAACCAAATGGAAAGTTTCGTTTTTGTCTGGATTATAGGGACGTGAATAAGGTGACTAAGAGATGTGCTTATCCCATGAAGAATATGGATGATATATTAGATAAATTAAGGTTAGCGAAATATATTTCTAAGTTAGATTTAAGTCAAGCATATCATCAGGTTTTGTTGGAACCAGAAAGTAGGGAGATCACCGCATTCGCTGTTCCTGGGAGAGGTTTACACCAGTTTAAACGAATGCCCTATGGGCTAACTAATGCTCCAGCAACTTTCCAGAGGATAATAGAAAAATTAATTAGAGCTGATTGGGAACCATATGTATTTGTATATTTGGATGATATCATTATTGTCACCCAAAATTTTGAGGATCATGTTTATTGGTTGGAGAAGGTATTAGTAGCATTGAAAGAGGCTAATTTGCAAATAAATAGGGAGAAGTCAGAGTTTTGTTGTGATGAAGTTAAATATTTAGGTTATGTAGTAAATGCTGAAGGATTGAAAACAGACTCTGATAAGATCAAGCCAATAGTGGAATATCCAGCTCCTACCAATATAAAACAGCTTCGAAGGTTCCTGGGAATGATAGGATGGTATTCCCGGTTCATTTCCAATCTAGCCGAAATTAAAGTTCCTTTGACCGATTTAATGAAGAAAGGAGTAAGATGGCGATGGGAAGAAAGTCAACAGCAAGCATTCGAGAGACTTAAGTTGGCATTGACTCAAGCTCCAGTTCTAGCTCGACCGGATTTGAGTAAACCGTTTTCCTTGCAAACCGATGCTAGTGATTACGCGATTGCAGGCGTACTAACCCAAGAAATTGATGGAGAGGAGCATCCCATTTATTATGTAAGTCGTACTTTAAATCGAGCTGAACGGAATTATAATGTGACAGAAAAGGAATGTCTAGCTGTATTGTGGTCCGCGCATAGGTTAAAAGGTTATTTGTTAGGTGAAAAATTTAAAGTTATTACCGATCATTCTAGCTTATTGTGGTTAAATAATTTGAAGGATCCTTCAGGAAGGCTTGGTCGTTGGAATACTGCGTTGGCTAATTATGACATTGAATTCGTACATAGGAAGGGTATTTTGCATCAGGTTCCCGATGCTTTATCTCGTGCTTGGGAAAATAATCAAGAGGTCGTTGCACTTATTCCGGCAGATATTGAAGATCCTTGGTATCAAAAGAGAGTTAAGTCGGTTTTGAATTTCCCTAATAAATATCCTGATTGGAAAGTAGAACATAATCTCCTGTATGCTCATAGACCAAATAGGTTAATAGATCCTTTGTTCCCTGATTTAGATGCATGGAAGTTGGTTCTGCCACTTCAAAGTCGTGCTCAAGCTTTGTATGATGCTCATAATACACCTCAAGCTGGTCATTTAGGAATTGAGAAAACATATGCAAGAATTGCTACTTATTATTATTGGCCAGGGTATTATTATGATACATCGTGTTATGTTCGATCTTGTCATGAGTGTCAGGTACATAAAAGTTCGCAACAGGCTCCATCGGGTTTAATGGAGGAAAGGAATATAGATGCTCCGTGGAAAATCGTCGCAGCCGACATAATGGGCCCGAAGCCTCCTTCTAAGCGAGGTTTTCGTTATTTAATTGTTTTCGAAGATTTATTTACTAGGAATGTAGAGATTGTTCCGTTGCGTAAGGCTGATGCCAAAAATGTTCTTCAAGCTTTTGATGATGTTATAATAAATCGTTGGGGTTGTCCTCAGTATTTGTTGACGGATAATGGGACTGAATTCTCGAATGCAACGGTAACGAAAAGACTGCAAGAATACGGTATCCAGCAGTCTACAATTCCTCCATATCATCCTCAAGCTAACCCTGTTGAGAGAGTTAATAGGAATTTGAGGCCGATGATTAATAGTTTTCTAAGTGAGGATCATAGAGATTGGGACAAACATTTGAATGAATTTGGATTTGCGTTGAATACTATGGTTCACTCATCGTTGAAGGTTACTCCAGCTTTTATGAATTTTGGTAGGAATCCAGTTCCCGTATCCTTAATCCGAAAACACCTTGAAAGTCCTATCCCTGTCCAGCAACAAAATGAAGAAAAGTGGTCTAGCCGAATAACCAGGTTACCGATTTTACATGATTTAGTAAAGAGGTTTATAGACAAAGCAAGCGGAAGGCGACGTCAAGGCTGCTGGAATTGTGGACAGCGGAACCACAGTTGGGTTCAATGCCAGCAGCCAAGGCGAATAATTTGTAGGGGGTGCGGAAGACCGGGAGTCAAAATTAATGCCTGTCCGGATTGTAGAGAGGAGTGGGAGAATTCCCTGGATATGCATCCCAAAAATTAAAATAAATATGAGTTTGAACAAAATTTTTGTTATTAATTAATATTTCCTATTGTCCCTTCATTAATTTCTAGCTTGGAAAGAAGTCAACGAATGATAAAGTTATAATTAAGGTAGCTGTAAATAATGTTCTAGCAGAGAATTGGGAGTTTTGTCGTTGAGTAAGGTTAAATTAGAGAATAAATAAATCTAGCCAGAAAGGAATTTAAATTGATTTTGAGCATTAAAAGGTAGAATGGTTGCCAAAGCTGATTCGTCGGTGGAAAGGAATCTCACCAGGTATGAGTGTGAATTTTAATTTTATTTATTTGTTTTAATATATGACGAATTGTTGTAAAAGAATCTATAATTATGGAATGAATTTTATTTTGTGTAACGGGTTATGTGAGTTCGCGAATTGCGTTAGGTAATACAATTAAGTTCGTTTATGTAACGGTTCGCCAGTCGTTCGTAATTTGATTTTATACTGATTATATTTTTTTTGTTTGTTAAGTAACGTGGTTATTAAAAATGAGATAGGAAATACACACTCAGCGCGATACACTGACCTTCAAACATTATTCTAGCGTACACGTTCCAGTTGATGTCTTTCTAGCCAAGCAGTTGTTCCAGCTTAAAATACACTCAACACAAACAGTGACACAAATACCCGTGGTAGATAACACCGGTTATCTTAGATATAGAGTAGTAGATAAGTTAATAGAATAGAATTAGTGGACAGCTTATTTTAGATTTTTTTTGTTTAATTTTGCGTTGTGTAGTAATTTGCGTTCGCAAACGCGAAGTTACCGGGGTAACTTCGGTTTGGCGGGGGGGAGTTGTGACATGGCAGTTCTAAATGCATGTCACATGTTTAAGTTATATTTATATTATATATTTAATATTCCAAAGCCCCGTAGCTTATAGGAATTAATTATAAAGCTCACTCGGAATCCAGATAGGCTAGACCGTGAGGAAGGAGTACGCACTCCAGCAAGATACGCATAAACACACAAGCACACAATCACTATCCTTATAACAGTCCTGTAAATAATTATCCGGTAGTTGAAGTTGACTCTTGAAGTAGTTGAGTGAGGTCCTACTATAAATCCTGTTCCTTATGTCCTGGAGAAGGTGATCGTAGAAAGTGGCAGTAGAGGTAGCACATGTAATATTGGACAGCGTCGACAACCAGTAAACATCCAGCCTCCTCCAAGAAGTAATGATCCTTCGTTGGGACAAAACCTCCTTCGAGTACCTGCAACAGTATTAAATAAATCATACTGAATATAAAATAAGAATTGAGGAAAGCAGTAGGTTGTCAAAACCTAGTTGCAGGTAAGGAGAAGGAGAGGTGAGTTGAGGTTAGGAAATTACTTCCACCAGAGATTAATGTTAAAAGAAGAAACGACGCTATTTATACATTACCTCGGACAATCCAGCTAGATATTGACTTGAGAACAGGCATCTCCGGAACCTGGTGAGAAGAAGTAGTTGAGGAAATCTGCATACAGTGTTGATGTCGTCGTTCCCGCATGCCGCACCTGAAACAAATAAACAGACTCGGACGAACTAACATTAATACAGGGTATTGTATGGAACGAGAGTAATTTACCGTTTATGGACGTTGTTCCTGTAGAAGCGACTCCGGGTTGCTTGTATCCAGCAGTTGAGACGGTGCACAGGGATGGAGGTGTTCACTGTACGTAAACAAGACACGCACGCCGGATCGGCCGCGTCGAGCGAACGAGAGCCAACTGTTGCGCGTGGCGCATGCGCGCGGACTCGCTGATCGGTACATCGAGACGAACTCGGTGATTCCGAGTCGGGCCGTCGAGCGAGACGTTTCGGTTAAAACGTTGTTATAATTATTCCCGAGAGTGATTATATTTTAATTAATTGTTTAATTCGAGCATCTGCAGGTGAGAGTTCCTGCCTAACTCCCTGTTTCCAGCTTCCCGTCAAGCTGTGATTGTGCGTGTGTGTGCGGTAATCGCGTAGAATAAAAGATATAAATTTTGCCGCGTGAACGCGGCTGGCGACCGTGACTAATTGTTCATTGATTTTGTGTATTATTATTATTTTACTTATATTAAAGTTTCTAGCTAAATTAAAAGTGTTGTTATTTTATGATATGGGAGCCGTTCACCCTGATCCCCAGTGAACGTGTTTTAATATATATGTTGAATGCTGAATTCTTAGACACGGCGGCGGCGGCGGCGGCGGCGAAATATTTATATATTATAGAGATATATATATATCTCTTTGCGGCCACTTCTCAAACAACTTGCTAACAGTTTTTACCTCTGTAGGCGTTCTCTCACGGGATGGAAAAAATTTCGTCTCTTTCTATCTTTCGCATCTCCTATGACGCTATCTCTTTTTGTTGCCATCGAATGAAAAAGAAAGTGGAAATAGCAAAAATTCGAGAATCGGAATTCAGCAAGCAACTTTAATAACATCGAATTTCTCCACTATGCACTTATGAATTCAAACCGGATTTATTGTAAAGTGAAAACTTATATAAAAAATAGATGTGAGATTTGTAATTGCATAAATAGATAGTATAATTTTAAATGTACGAAAATATAAAAAATCTGAGGGGTTAGTTGGCTGTATAATAAGGGCTTACGCGCCTGCATACTTGCGTGCAGGCGTTATCGCGCCTTTTGATATTTTTGCTAGATAAAAATTGTTCAAACAGATCTGAAGTAAACGCAGACCCTCTATCGCTAACGATTTGTTTGGGTCGACTATATGATCGAAAATATTCCTTTAAATGATTTATAACTTCTGCGGCTTTCGTAGACTTACACGGATAAAATCTAATAAATTTTGTAAATCCATCAATTACTTCGAAGACATACTTGTTTCCTTTTGCTGTGCGTTCAAGGGGGCCATAATGATCGATGTGGATGATTTGAAAAGGTAAATTTCCTTTTGGAATGCTATGCAACATACCTTCATTTTTCCCATTGCAAGGGGTATATATAATACATTTCAAACAATTATTTATGTAATTTTTTACCCTTTCGCGCATTTCAGGAAACCAATATGTTCTTCTTATACTTTCCAACACTTTATCGATTCCCACGTGACAATATTCGTCGTGGTGGGTTCTAATAACATTGTTGATCATAGCTTTCGGTACGTAGAATAATAAACTATCTTTATCTACTTTACGGTATACTAATCCTTCACGCAACTCAAAGTCTTTCATATCTTGTTTCTCCAATCTGTCTCTTAGTTCGCAAATTTCGGCATCCTGGCCTTGTTTCAAAATTAGTGTTTGCTCAAACGTCACAGATTCAATAATCAAAATATCGGTAAAACGGCTTAGCGCGTCGACGTGGTTCATTCTATCGCCGTAGCGATGTTCGATAGTATACATATAGCTTTCCAAGAACAATGCCCACCTGTAAATACGAGGATTAACGTTTTGCTTATTTAATGTAAGTTTGAAACTCTCGCAATCTGTATAAATTTTAAATTGAATACCGGTTAAGTAAATATGAAACCTTTTAATTGCGTATATAACAGCCAGGCATTCTAATTCGAAGCTGTGGTACTTTGATTCGCTCGCACTTGTTCTTTTGCTAAAATAAGAAACAGGTTGGAGAATTCCATTATTTTGCTTTTGCAATAATATTGCACCGAATCCATGTGCACTAGCATCACAGTGCAATTCGGTATCGAGTCCAGGTGAATAGATCGCAAGTACTGGTTGTGACGTCAAACGCTCCTTCAGTGTATTGAACGCATATAATTCATCGCTATCAAATTTAAAGACGGACTTATTTTTCGTTATATTATACAATGGTTTCGCGATTATCGAAAATTGGGGTATAAATCGACGAAAAAAACTGGCTAATCCTATGAATTGTTGAGTTTGTACTACCGATCGTGGTACCGGAAAATTTTTTAATGATTTTATATGTTCTTCATTAGGACTTATACCGCGATGATCAATCAGGTAACCCAAATAGGTAATTTGACTATACAAAAATGAACATTTGTCCAACCGAAATTTTAAATCGTGCTTATGCGCTAATGTAAATATTTCGGAGAGAATATTTAAATGCTCTTCTATATCGTTTGTAGCCACCATGATATCATCGTAATATACTAAAATTTTATTCTCGTAGATTAATTGTCTGTATATACCATAAATATATCGCAAAAATGTACGTCCTGCATCCGACAACCCGAAAGGGCACCTAAGATATTCGAATTGACCCAACGGCGTAACAAACGACGTATATTTAATTGACGAGTCCGCGATTCTGACATGATGAAATGCATTTTTAAGATCCATTTTAGAAAAATACTTTTTATTCTTTAAACTATCTAAGTGGTCATCAATTATAGGTGTTGGAAAATTCTCTTTAATCGTGATTTTATTAAGTTTTCGGTAGTCCACACATAGTCGTAATTCGCCCGTTTTCTTCCTTACCAATACGATAGGGCTTGCGTATGATGAATTACTAGGTCTAATTACTTTATCACGTATCAAGCCATCCAATATTTCTTTTAGCTTTTCGCGGTCGGAGAATGATATTCGCCGTGGTTTAAATCTTATTGATTTTTCGTTTTTTACGTTTATTTGCATTTAAAAATCGTAGATTATTTTTGTTTCGTTATTTTTTATGATACTGTTAAACGTTTCGTTCAATCGGTTTTTCGTTTCTGAAGGTATTTGATTATTTATATCTAAGCGAATATCTTTGTCCAACTCACCAAAAACTTCGATTTGGAAAATTTGTCGGTCAAAACTGCCCCCGCTACATTCGGATTCGCGGAGTTCGACTCTATTATCAATTAAATTTTGATTTCGAATTCTTAAGCCGGAACAGTCGAGACAATCACGGCCTAAAATTGCGCTGTGTGTCATGGTTTCTTCCGGTACAACGAGGAAAAAAACTTTAATTTTTAATTTATCTACTTCGACTTCTTTTTCGAATACGCCAAGAATAACGAGCTTAGACTTATTTAAACCGTAGTAATTAAATTCGTCGGATGAAAATCGCGTCATATATTCATTCGGTATATAATTTTTTTTTATGAGACTTACGGGTGAGCCTGAGTCGAGCATAGCTAACAATTCAAAATGACAATTTTCGCTGTTATTATTAAGGGAATACTTAATTGGCAACATATGGGCTGCTACGTTTCTCGATGATTCGACGGCGTTGGTTGTATTTTCCGTAGTCATCCTACCTGGGCAACGGTTGATTTGATGCTCGGTACTACCGCATGCGAAACATGATCCCCTCGATCGCTTCTGTTGGCTGCATTCTGCTGAAATATGCCCTTTTTCATTGCAATTATAGCATTTTATCACACCTGATCTTTTTTGTATAATTCCGCCTTTCCCTTCGTTCATCGGTTCCGTGTCTTGTTTCTTCTTGTAGCTTTCTGATGTCCGATTATTTTTATTATTCGTACTGCGTTGTAACGAAATATTCCTGAATGCCTCTTTTAAATCGTTTTTATCTTTAAATCGTTGCATTCGGGCTAAATTCTGCATCTGCGTGTCCGGGATTCCATCGATTATATATTCAATTATCTCTGATTCGTCTATTGGAACGCGATTTGCCAATATAACTTTATCGTGGTAATAATCATTAAAAGATTCGTCATAGTGCCATTTTCGTTGTTCGAATTTTTTAGGAAGATTAAGTTTGCTCGATCGACTGTTAAACATCGAATCCATTTCATTCAATAGTTCGTCGATTGTCATTTTTAAGTGGTTTGGGCTTGAGTGGAACCACTTGAGAGCTCTGTCTTTCAATTTTAAGCAAATTAAAATCCTAGTAGAGTCATTATCTAATCCATATGCAGACTTCATTAATTCGACTTGATGTTTCCATTTTTCAAAACAATTTTCGGTTCCGTCGAAATCTTCCAATAAGCCACACAGGTTGTTTATGTTAAGCATAGTATACGTATCTCTGCCTGGTCGAACCGTTAAGACAGATGGGTCGGCTGTATCACTTCTTAGAATTTCAGTACACTGGTTGTCGTTATTTGCTTTCAACTCTTGTAATTTGCGTTGTATCATATTTTTCTCCAATTTCAAAATTTCCATTTCTCGCCTCAATTCGGCTAGAGCATCGTCTGCAGATCGTTTATCCTTGTCAATAATATTGTTTACGTCCGAGGATTCCCCCTCGTCGTAGATATTTTTTGTTGTATGCTCTGCCGACATTTTTTCCCAAATTTTAGGATCGTTCTCTTCTAGTCGTAGAATTAATTCGCTCTTTGTCCCTCCTACTTCCAATCCTAGAGTCTGCAATCTGGATTTTAAGGAGGTTCTAGTGTAAACAGAAATAACGCTAAAAAAATTCTGAAAATTTGCAAACTAGTCAGATTTTACTTTAAAAGTATCATCCTAAATTTTTAGAAGGCTAGGGCACTTAGGGGCAGAGATATAAAATGTTTTCATAACTTATATCAGCTGCAACAATCTTTTTTCTTATAGCTATTGAAGTGCATTCATTTAAAGCACTTAGTTTTATCAATGCGCTATTTAGCTCTTGGGCAAATAATTGTTTTTTTTTTATTTCTTCTAATGTTAAAACACGTTCAATGATATGCGTATGTGTTATGTTAAAAATTAGTAAAATTTTATTTAATATAACAACATCTGCGAGAGCATTGTGAGCTTCGCTTACATTAATACCCATGTTACTTGCGATTGTTTCTAATTTATTTTCACCCTTACCTTTCTTTTTATTGCAATTTTTTATTAATGGCAATGTGTCTGCAAATCCAGCAGTAACTGCCTGAAAATACTTTTCCATAAATGTTGTCTTTATCGCTTTTAACAACCGAGGATAGTCGAAATTACAATTATGAGCTGCTAGTACACATTTCGTTTTAAATAAACATAAAAACTCGTAAAATGCGATCATTGCATCCGATAAAGAAAGTGTTTCTAAAATATTTCCATGTAAGGTTAAATTTTCATCTTTACATCGTAAACCGGTGACTAAAGTAGATTTTTCATTTATCTTTTGAGTCGGTTTAATATAAACAGAAAATGTAAAATTTTGGTACATTGCTGCTATTTGCAGAATATCCGCACTTTTTCCAAAGCCACCTGTTTCCAAATCGAACAGTATCACAGTAGGTTTATCATTATCTTTAATTTTCGGAATAGAAAGATTTAAATCTAAATTAAAAAGCCCTACATCAGATTCGTACATAGATCCCTCTGTAAGCTCTTTTTTCTGTCGTAACTCAGTCTTACATTTTTTTAAAAATAGACGACGCTTTTTAAAGCTACGTGAATTGGCATATCTTTTTCGAGAACGTAAACCTTTTTGATTAGTATATGTCTTCGTATATTTTCCTGGTGATAGAGACAACTTTTCGGCTAGTTTTACAACATACTGTTCGCCATCATTTTTTTGGTTGATTGCACATGCTACTCTCATATCACCAGACGTAGTCATACCGTACATTTTATTTTTTGGCGCCTTGCTCGCAATCACAGCATTCAAACTTTCGTTAGCATTGCTTGAAGCACCTGCTAAAAACGAATTAGCTTTATAAGCTAACGTTTCGAAAATATCTCTTAAACTATTTAATAAATTAGGATTTTTAAAACCCTCTTTAATGACTGAGTGCGTATATGTGTTTGGATTATTTTTATAGTTGCACCACGTACCACAATTTTCATGGTTATTAAAGCAATGATCTGGAATGTTTTTAATAGCAGCAGACATTTCATTGATATTTCCCGTATTCTGTGCAATACAAAAATTAAAACATCTTTGTAAATACTTTATTGATATCGCAGTAAGCTCGGTAAAATTTTTTTTTATTTTGTACAACGCATTTACAACTCCTTTACTTGTGTGGTTTTTGTCAGCTTGCTTTACTATTTCATAAGAACAAACTTTGCGAACGGCACTAATACTACTACTATCATTGTCTGCTATTAGAATCCCTACTTGAATATTGCATTCTTTTAATATTACGTTATCATTTACGAGTTTAACCGCAGCTTGAGGCTCCATAGCCTTAGCAGAACCTTCAAAATTTAACCGACAATCATGATCGCTTTGTAAGTGGCCGATGTCACATTTTTTACACTTCCTATTTAGTGTAACATAAGATATGACTTTTTTCGAAAAATAGCCAATTAAAGCAGCAGTGCCTGACAGACTATCATACGTTCGACCAGTACCTCTAGTAGTCCAACCCATATCGAATGATGAAGCTATGCGTACTGTACTTTCTTCTGGATATTGATCCTCCTTTTTGCACTTATCGGGAAAAATAAAATCTTGATCTAAATGACTAGGCCTGAAAAAGTGAAAGGGAAATAAACAGATATGTAAAGATAAAATTTTTAATTTCTTCTTTATTCGTATGTATGCAATAATTATTACAATTAAAAATATATTTTATTTTTCGTATCAAATTGTAGCTTACACAGTAATACATATGTATATCATACAACAAAATTTTTTTCTACATTATAAAAATCAACTACTTTTCTTGGAAATAAAAAACTAGTATGTAAATAATATTCAACATGATTTTTAATACAAAAAAGCAATTTTTAGTGTAAATTAAAAAAAATCAAAACTATTTGCAATTAGAAATTGATTAAGTTAATTAAATATTAATTAAATATACGTATACATCCATATATATGGGCTATTTCACGTCAAGTGGTACGATGAAACTTTAAATCGCTCCAAAATTTGAATTCAGGATGGAAATATCTTTCAGAAGATAGAAAAAAATTTTTCAATTTTTTAGAAAAATTTATATTTTTAAAGCCATTTATCTCAAAATCTATTGATTTTTTTGAAAAAACATTAAAAACAACTTTTGTTCAAAATAATCTTTAGAACTTATCTACCTGGGTTACAATTCTTAATTTTAAAATCTCGAAGAAATATAACGCCCGGAAATATTGTATATCAAAAAAAGGCGACCACGCCACAATCGATTTTGATCTAACACCGCTCAAAAGATCACATTTTTCGCGAGCTTTCGAATGGCGGTGGTTAGATTATTGGCCAAGACCGTTGGTGTAAGTTATACCCCATAAACCTCATAAAATCACTAATTTTCATGTATTTTAGGGTAGGGCATAACTTACACCAGCGGTCTTGGCCAATAATCTAACCACCGCCATTCGAAAGCTCTCAAAAAATGTGATCTTTTGAGCGGTGTTAGATCAAAATCGATTGTGGCGTGGTCGCCTTTTTTTGATATTCAATATTTCCGGGCGTTATATTTCTTCGAGATTTTAAAATTAAGAATTGTAACCCAGGTAGATAAGTTCTAAAGATTATTTTGAACAAAAGTTGTTTTTAATGTTTTTTCAAAAAAATCAATAGATTTTGAGATAAATGGCTTTAAAAATATAAATTTTTCTAAAAAATTGAAAAATTTCCATTTTTCATGGTGGAATAACTCTTAGGCAAATTGTTTTAACACCTAAAAATTTTTTTCTATCTTCTGAAAGATATTTCCAGCCTGTTTTCAAATTTTGGAGCGATTTAAAATTTTCATCGTACCACTTGACGTGAAATAGCCCATATGCATATAAATGTAATAATATGCATAAAAGAGCACTTGTTGAAAATGTGTTTTATAAAGACGTTTGTATCACTGCATTACACTGTATGGCAATTTTGGAAGCCAGAAATCTCTTAAAAATCAATAATAAAAATAATTAATTATTGTATTATTAGAAATCAGTAAACAAATTTTTCAAAAATCAATAGTAAAAAAATTAATTATTGGAATTTTAGAAATAAGTGAAAAAAATATTAAAAATCAATTATAACAAAAATTAATCAAAATTTGCAATTACGAAGCTGACAATAACTTTATAATATCTTCTTTATTCTCCAATGTCTTTGCTCTTTCTTCATGGGCTGCATGAAGACAACTTTCGTAGGCTAGATCCTTAACAGCAACGCCAACCTCTTCTTCATGACTTCGGTATGTATTCCAGTGCATTTGTGGAATGTTCAAGCGAGTCAATAATTTCAAAAGGAGGCGTTTTTATCGATTTTTAGTGAACTAACCATTTAATTTATTTAATTGGCGACGTTTCGATGGAAGTCCTCCATCCTCATCAGGCTATACCTTTATTTAAACAGTCATTTGTTACACCAGCATTTTACAATTTTGCATATATATATATCTAAATATAATTACTCACTATTTGGTCAAATTAATGCACATATGTGGCTTTTCTCATAATTTCCATAGTATCTCTAATGTGTCGCTCTATAATCAAAAGCAAAAGCAAGCAGCAAAACATCAGTGTTAAAATTTGCAAAAAGATTGAGGTTATGTAACTTATTTTACCTTTCTTCTCTGAATCGTACTTATATAACATCATATAATTTATTTAATAAATAAATAAATAAATAAATAAATAATTTAATAGAACACACAACACCAATTAAGCAAAAAGCAGTCAATATCAATAAAATTTATCAGAAAACAAAATTTGCTAGTCATTATCACAGATAGTTGGTAAAGCTATAATTCAAATTTTCAAGACGATGCTGAAAAAATTTACAAAATTGCAAGAAAATCTTTGTAAAGCTAAGTCGCAGAGACAATTTTTATTAAAATGTAGAAAATTTGATTTATTGCCGGTACATTTAAAAAATATCAAGCACAATTTAGAACATATTACGTTTATAAGTAATACTGCTAAACACAAAGTAATAGAAAACATCAGTAAATTGCAAAAAAAGTTTTTAAATATAGAAATACAAGATGTTAATATACACATATCATATGTTAGCAAAAAAATAGATAAAGTAAGAACGTCAATATATAGTAAATTACCGGAAGATATTGTTAATAAATTCATTGAAATACGCAATAATAATATAAGTAATGTAAAAAGAAAAATAGACATTGTACACAAAAGAAAATTTGATAAATTAACTTATTGTACAATTAAGAGCAGAAGTAGTAGCAATGCATATGTGTCGAATAATTGTTCCACAAATACAAATAGTTACAAAAAGAAATGGTTTATCAACCTAACTAATGTTAATATTCCTGATGAAGTTCAAGATACAGTATCCTTAGGCCAAAAATATAGTTCTAGTAATTCTTTAGACAAAAATAGTATAATAGAAACCATAAAGAATGTGGAACAATTATTTAAACACACAGAAATTGCAAAAGAATCAATGAATCTTATTAGGAAAAATATTACTAATTATATGGAAGGAAATATAAAAAGAACTACACATATAAACATTGAAGACAGATTATTTGCACAAAGATTGAAATAAACAAAGTTGTTTTTAAAAAATAATACCAATGTATTTTTTACTTTAGCTGACAAAGGTAACGTCACAGTTGCTATTCAAAGAGATTCATATGAACTCAAAATGCACAATCTTTTATCAGATAGTAAAACATATATTCGAATAAATAGAAATCCACTAATAAAATTACAAAAAGATACACAAAAAATTATGCAAAAGTGGAATAAATTAGAACTCTTGGGTAAAAAATGCCATAATAATGAATTAACCCAAACAGATACAGTACTGCCGAGAATTTATGGATTACCAAAAGTACATAAAAAAGAATATCCACTTAGGCCTATTGTTTCATGTATTGGCAGTCCCACATACAAGCTATCTAAAATAATAGACAAAATGCTTTCGAATTGCATAAAGAGACCTAAATCTTATGTTAAAAATAGTGTAGATTTAATAAATAAAATTAGCAACTGTGATATTCCTGAAAATTATATTTTGATTTCTTTAGATGTAGTGTCCTTATTTACCAACGTACCCGAAAATTTAGTGATTGCGAGAGTATTGAAAAAAAAATTGAACAGAATTATTTGCACAACGATTGAAACAAACAAAGTTGTTTTTAAAAAATAATACCAATGTATTTTTTACTTTAGCTGACAAAGGTAACGTCACAGTTGCTATTCAAAGAGATTCATATGAACTCAAAATGCACAATCTTTTATCAGATAGTAAAACATATATTCGAATAAATAGAAATCCACTAATAAAATTACAAAAAGATACACAAAAATTATGCAAAAGTGGAATAAATTAGAACTCTTGGGTAAAAAATGCCATAATAATGAATTAACCCAAACAGATACAGTACTGCCGAGAATTTATGGATTACCAAAAGTACATAAAAAGAATATCCACTTAGGCCTATTGTTTCATGTATTGGCAGTCCCACATACAAGCTATCTAAAATAATAGACAAAATGCTTTCGAATTGCATAAAGAGACCTAAATCTTATGTTAAAAATAGTGTAGATTTAATAAATAAAATTAGCAACTGTGATATTCCTGAAAATTATATTTTGATTTCTTTAGATGTAGTGTCCTTATTTACCAACGTACCCGAAAATTTAGTGATTGCGAGAGTATTGAAAAAAGGTATCACCTTATAAGAAAAATTTACAATATCTCATTAAATGATCTTCTAGAAGGTGTAAAATTTTTGCTACGTAATACGTATTTTTCTTGGGATAAAAAATATTATAGACAAATTTTTGGCTCTCCCATGGGTAGTCCGATAAGCCCAACTTTTGCAGATTTGGTAATGACAGATTTAGAACAGGAGTGCTTAAATAATTTAGATTTTATACCGGTGTTTTACTACAGATATGTAGATGACACAATAATGTGCATTCCTGAAAATAAGATAACTAAAGTATTAGAGGTATTCAATAATTATAACGCACGATTACAATTTACTCATGAAAAAGAAAAAAATGGTGCTATAAACTTTTTAGAGTTATCTTTAATTAGAAATAACCATAGTAAAAAAATAATCACGAATTGGTATAGGAAAGAAACATTTTCAGGTAGGTTTTTACATTTTTTATCCAGTCACCCTATTGAACAAAAACGAGCTATGATATATACGTTGGTAGATAAGGCAATCTTATTGTCAAACCAGAAGTTTCATAACACCAACTTAAAAATAGTTAAAGAGTTTTTAGTTAATAATGAGTACCCAATTAAATTTATTAATCATAATATAAGAAAAAGAATGGAAAAAATAAAATATAGAACTGATAGCAATAATATTCAACAAAATAGATACTTTGCAACTTTAAGCGTTCCATATGTTCCAAATTTTTATAATAATGTGTCTGGTTTTATGAAACAGAAGGGTATTAGGGTTGTTCCTAAAATTTGTAATGGATTAAGTAATGTTATTGTTAGAGGCAAAGAAAAATTAGACAAACTTTGTGAAACAAATGTAGTATACAGAATTAAGTGTAATGATTGTGACGCAGCATATATAGGAGAGACAAAAAGGCAATTAAATTGTAGAATAAAAGAACACGAATCTAATAGTAAAAAGTCGGGTGTGCAATATGTTATAAATGACCATATAACAAAATATGACCATACATTTAATTTTAAAGATGTAGACGTGTTAGATAGAGAAAAAATTTGGGGGAAAAGACTGATATCAGAGATGACCCATATTAAATTAGAGAAGAATGCCATTAACGTAAAAGATGATACAAAAAATCTTAGCCAATTTTACAATAACATTGTTAATCAACTCAAATTACGGTCCAAATTGTAATAATTTCCTTTCTTTCTTGAACGTAATTCAAAAATAATGCTAGTTATCTACAGATGGTAGATCAATTAGTTCAAATTTAATTACAAGTATTATAATCAGCGCTGTAATCGATTACTGATTAATACGCGCATAAATTTAAAATTGGGAAAAAATCAAAATTTAATTTTTAATTTGTAAATGGTAAATATATTTTAACAAAGTGCAATAAATATAGACTGAATTATTATTAATTTTTAAGAAAAAAATTTTTAACAGTAATTGACAATAATGAATGAATCAATGTTAATATAACTTTAAATTATAGAAATATTAAAGTACAAATAATAATATTTATATGGTTACGTGTTCATTAATTATTTTTTTTAGTGGTATTTATAAAAGAATTTTTTTTAATATTATTGACTTAAGTTTGATGTTAATTAATGATATTACATTTCGTATAGGATTTATTAATATTCAAATTTTTGCTACACGTCTATGTCATGAATACGGTCAAATTGACACACACTACAAGTGTATAATGACGGGTCGCAAAAATTTGAATTATAGCTTTACCAACTATCTGTGATAATGACTAGCAAATTTTGTTTTCTGATAAATTTTATTGATATTGACTGCTTTTTGCTTAATTGGTGTTGTGTGTTCTATTAAATTATTTATTTATTTATTTATTTATTTATTAAATAAATTATATGATGTTATATAAGTACGATTCAGAGAAGAAAGGTAAAATAAGTTACATAACCTCAATCTTTGTGCAAATTTTAACACTGATGTTTTGCTGCTTGCTTTTGCTTTTGATTATAGAGCGACACATTAGAGATACTATGGAAATTATGAGAAAAGCCACATATGTGCATTAATTTGACCAAATAGTGAGTAATTATATTTAGATATATATATATGCAAAATTGTAAAATGCTGGTGTAACAAATGATTGTTTAAATAAAGGTATAGCCTGATGAGGATGGAGGACTTCCATCGAAACGTCGCCAATTAAATAAATTAAATGGTTAGTTCACTAAAAATCGATAAAAACGCCTCCTTTTGAACCAACTGCGTGGACGAATAGAACAAATTTATATCGAGTCAATAATTTGTTGAATTGTGTATTTCCAATACCTGCATCGAGTATGCCTGAAAATGTAAAATTTTTACAATTATTTCCACATTATACACACACATGTAATTCAATATATACATTTACATACAGTGTATACAAACCTATAATACTCTTTGTATTAGTATCGAAATGTTTATGTTTCTTGATATCATCACAAACTGTGTGTGTTGCATTTTGTTCGGAAGAGTCGTGCATCGTATCTGTATAAATCATATGTTTTTTATCTGTTTCAACTTTGCAAAGTGTCTTGCATTTTCGACATTGAATGTCGAATACAGAAGCTAAACCGAATCGTTTTTCATTTGTAATATCCTGTAAAGAGAGTGTATATTTACACTTGCTGCAAACCAATTGATCGCCAAGAGTTTTTATGTGTACTATTCTACGTCCTTCGGATTTTATAACTTGACAATTTTCGTCTTCTTCGAGTTTGCATTTTTGAAGGTTATGAGTGCCTCTTTTCGTGCCGTAAGTATTTCTTATATTTTTGGCTAACTGTTGATCTAAACGATGACGATTATCACATAGTTTTTCACTTTCTTCAGACATATTACACGCTGTCTCTATGCCTCCATAGCACGCTACAGATTACTCAACGTAGCAAGTATGTCTATATATGTACGTAAAGCGCAGCGTTGCCAGGTGTACTAATACGCGAGTCATGCGACAACGGCAACTCTATATTGACTTACAGAGTTACACTGGAACCTCCTTAATTAAACGACGGTGTAATCGGTTGGTTTCTTCGAAAACATGTTGATAGTTGATGTATCCAATTATCAGCACAAGAAATTACAACTCACTCACGAAGCACAAAGCATATAGTGACGATTTAAGCACAAAACTAAAATCAATTCGGCGATACGGCGTTAATTATGTCCAATTGCACAGTTCTTATCCCACTTCTGATTTGTAGAAGTCGGCAGGACAGGTAGAGTGAATAATAATATTAGCGGGCCAAGTATATATATTTATTGCTGTACAATATTACAAGCACGACGGTCGTCAACGTACTGCTCTCCTCTCGCGTCTTCGTATATCTATATATATCAGGACAATGTAGGCGTGGCGCTTAAGGTTAATCCCTACCGATTGACTACATTATAATATTTAGCTATATTAATTTATCATTTCCAAAAAATTTTTTAATTTCCTAAAAGTACTAACTAATAAATTTTCTGTGAGATATTACATTTAAAACATTGTAATCGCAATTAATTTTTAAATAAACAATGAATCCGAATTTTTAAAAAATCTCTCTAGATTTAACACTCTTACTCACTCTTGTCACATAACCCAATAATAAAAAAAAAAACGATTTTCGATTATACGTATATATAGATTAAATACCGTATTAAAAACATTATTTGGATTGATCTTCTTTTCTCACGCTGGAGGAAAATTATTTTCCTTCTAAATAAATAAACAAGTTAATCAGTAAAGTTTCCATATTTTCAAAATGTTATCATCAGTCCCTTTAGAGTTTAGTTAGTCACAGATTTTCTTTACTGTGTGAAAACTGCAGTAGAGATAAAGAAGACGCGTAACGCTAATCTAGTTTTCTTTTACGCATCAATAGAAATTGATAACTATTAGTCTCGAAAATGTATGCTACAAGAAAAATATTTACATAATTATTCGTCATTATTTTCTTTATTATGCACTATTATGCATAAAACATGAATATTAGTTTTTTTTGCTTAATTCCAATAGTATTCGAATTTAATTGAAACGATGTATTAATTAAAATTTACTTGTATAAAAATTATTAGAAATAGCGCAAAAATTCAAACAATTGTAATTACTATTAAGTGTTAATATTATATAATTGTATTGATAGTTAACTCCGTAAAAGAGAAAATGTTATAAATTCATGAAGCCGCAAATAAATAGTAATAAACATTACTAATCAAATAATAAACACATGAAACCTAAGTACAAATTAATTATAAAAATATACATCTATAATACATGAAAATAGAACGAGTAGTTCCATCTAGAAGTAGAGTTCTAAAACTACATTTATCAAAAAGATAAAATCGGCGCGCGCAAGCGGGCCTAATGCCCACCTCTTGACCAATTGTAAGAGTTGCTTCTTATCAAAATCCTGGAGGTTGTGACATTGCTGTAGATAATCTTACTCTTAGCAAATTAGAGAAAGGTCCACCCACGCTCTTTCTTTATCAAAGATAATAGAAGAAGTATGGGAGGAAAACCGAGGTATTCTGTAAGATGAAAAACATCTACAGAATCAGAGTAAGAGCAGAGTTAGAAACGAGTGCAGTCAAATAAGACACTCTCAATTAAATTCAAATTTCAAGTTCTTCTAATTCTTCTATATCAAGTTTAATTTCTATTTCTTTAAATTTCTATTTCCAATTTTTTTCTATTTCGTTTTTTTCAAGTTTAATTTCTATTTCTTTTTCTAATTCAACCTTCTGGATTTTGGAAGAAGCAGTTCACCAGGAAACAAAAATTATAAAAGTAAGTGAATAAAAGTATTATATTTTCTATAATTTTTCTATTTTTCATTTTCTATATCTATTAAAACACATATATGTATACAATTCCTATTTCCGAGAGGTTTGGTCTCTGATTTCTTTGCAAGTCAGGGGTAACCGTCTCAATCCTTGAATTCCAAATCCCAACAAATAATTTCCAGGTAGTGCTCGAGAAATATATTCTGTCACAGAAAAAGTGAAGGAATATATTTCAATCGTATAGAGTGCACTTTGGAAATTTTAACCCTAAATAAAAATCCATCCCTAAATATATAAAGTAAAAATCTATTTACTATTTCTAATTTTACTTCTGCTAAAATTTACACGTGGCCATCCCGAATTATTGGGTGAAAATCCCAGATTCAAAAAGGCCAAATTAACCAATAATTTATTATTGGTATAATTAACGTTCAGAGCTTAACTCTGGGACGTCACACTCTAAATATCATAGAAAAATTTTTTTAACAATTTTTATTACTGTGAATGTAGTATGCTCTGAATGTCTTGAAATTATATTACTATATATATCTATATAACTATAAGTATAAATAATTTAATTACACATTTTTATAAGTAATTTATACTCCATAATAGTTTTCTGCAATTGAAAGTACTCAAATCAAAAACACCTTTCAAAAAGGTGTCAAAACCCGCAAGTATATGTGTTATTCTAATCAAACTTTGAAAATTGTTATCTGATAAATAAAATTGTTATCTGTCTGATAAATTTTAAATTATAAGATAAAATTATCTTTGATTCTAATTCCCATATTTTCTCTACTTATTTATATTTTTATTACACCTTTTCTATATCTAACTTATATTCTATAATATTTTTCTGCAATTGAAAGTATTCAATTCGAAAACACCTTCCAAGAAGGTGTCAAAACCCGCAAGTATTGTGCTATTCTAATCAAACTTTGAAAATTGTCATCTGATAAATAAATAGTTTTAATTTCTAACTACCTTATTTTATCTATTTCTTTGAATTTTAATGAAACATTTTTATAAATATTACGAAAATTTCGTATAAAAAATTTCTGCAATTGAAAGAATTGAAATCAAACTGAAATCGACAAGTATTTTGAATCGTACCATAAATTTATATTTTATATAAACATTTTTATATATATTACTTAAACTTCGTAAACAGTTTCTGCAATTGAAAGCACTGAAATCAAACTGTAATCGACAAGTATTCTGAACCATGCAAAAATTTCTACCAATCTAAATACAGATTTTTTTATATGAAAAGTATCTTACACTATTATTTTTCATTTCTGGCCCTCACATGGTTTACAGTAATAAATAAATAATATTCTAATGATATTAATTTGTGCAAAATTAATTTCTGCAATACTAATAAAATGGACATTTCTTTTTTATTCTTTTAAATAATAAAATAATACTTGCACCACCGTTGGTTAAACGCTTCATATATGTGTTAATTCTGACTATATTAACTGATGTTATATTTTATAAATAATTACATACATCTTAGCTTTTATCTTATTAATTAATAAATTAATTGGTAAAATCATGTAGATTGTATATCCTTAGTTAAGTGAAATAATAATTATTTTAAATAACTACAAAGAAAAACTTGCTAATCAGCGACGGAGGTCATACGATGTCTTGGTTTCAATTGCAGAAACTGTTTACGAAGTTTAAGTAATATATATAAAAATGTTTATATAAAATATAAATTTATGGTACGATTCAAAATACTTGTCGATTTCAGTTTGATTTCAAATCTTTCAATTGCAGAAATTTTTTATACGAAATTTTCGTAATATTTATAAAAATGTTTCATTAAAATTCAAAGAAATAGATAAAATAAGGTAGTTAGAAATTAAAACTATTTATTTATCAGATAACAATGTCAGATTGAATTGCATAATTTATTTATCAGATAACAATTTTCAAAGTTTGATTAGAATAGCACAATACTTGCGGGTTTTGACACCTTCTTGGAAGGTGTTTTCGAATTGAATACTTTCAATTGCAGAAAAATATTATAGAATATAAGTTAGATATAGAAAAGGTGTAATAAAAATATAAATAAGTAGAGAAAATATGGGAATTAGAATCAAAGATATTTTTATCTTATAATTTAAAATTTATCAGACAGATAACAATTTTATTTATCAGATAACAATTTTCAAAGTTTGATTAGAATAACACATATACTTGCGGGTTTTGACACCTTTTTGAAAGGTGTTTTTGATTTGAGTACTTTCAATTGCAGAAAACTATTATGGAGTATAAATTACTTATAAAAATGTGTAATTAAAATAAAAATAAGCATAAAAATAGAATTATCTTAAAAATGCAATAATTGATATATTTAATTTTTAACCCATTGTATATATCATATGGATATTTGGAAAAGTGTATGTTATACTTGATTAATATTTATTTCATCTTCAAACAATTTTGCATCTGTATTTAAAGCATTACATTGAATTTTAGATCCGTTATTAGTATTGAGTATACGTTTAAAAATTTTATGAGTTTTATCAAGAATGAGTAAACAAATACACATTCTTTCATGTTATGTTCACAACTTTTTTTTGCGCACGGAAAAAATACATATATTATGTATTCTTGAAAAAACAATTTTAAAATATATATATATTATATAAATATTCCGCCGCACGCACACACACCCACATACATACATACATATATATACACATATATGGGCTATTTCACGTCAAGTGGTACGATGAAAATTTTAAATCACTCCAAAATTTGAGAACAGGCTGGAAACATCTTTCAGAACCTACAAAAAAAATTTAAGTGTTAAAAATAATTTGCTTAAAAGTTATTTGACCATGAAAAGTGGAAATTTTTCAATTTTTTAGAAAAATTTCTATTTTTAAAGCCATTTATCTCAAAATCTGTTGATCTTATCTACCCTGGTTACATTTCTTAATTTTAAAATCTCGAAGAGATAGAACACCCGGACATATTGAATATAAAAAAAAAGGCTACTACACCATAATCGATTTTAATCTAACACCTCTCAAAAGTTCACATTTTTCGCGAGCTTTCGAATGGCTTGGGTTAGATTATTGGCCAAGACCGCTGGTATAACTTATGCCTCATAAACCTCATAAAATCACTAATTTTCACGTATTTTAGGACATAACTTACACCAAAGGTGTAATATATATATATATATATATATATATATATATATATATATATGTGGTAATGAACAATTAACTTACCAAAAATAGTAAAGTGCATAAACTTAATTGTAGTATTTAGTAAAAACCTATTAAAATCTTAGATTATTTTAAACGGATCTAAATAGAACTATACCTCCTAAGATTAATTTATTTAAGTCATCGCCAAGTGTTCTATATGTCATTAATATTTTGTACTTTTAGAGTAATAAAACTTTCTACTTAATTAAATTAATTTTTGTATTAGTTTTAAAAAATTATTTATAACATTTTAGTGGTATATAAATAAAAACCTTTTTCTTCCATTTCTCCCGTAATTCGTACTTTGCACCCTCTTTCAAAATTTGCGTTTTAATCCATAATTATATCCAATTATTTTTTCCTTTAGTTGCAGACCCCATATATTTATTTTAATTATTATAAACAAAGGCATTCCTTAAATAACCTTTTGTTTCTAATAAATACATACTTGTTTATTTAAGATATTGTTTTATATAAATATACGTAATCTACTTACTTATATATCCATACAATTTTTAAATTTTGATTTGAATAATATTTAAATTAAATACTACTAAAATAATAATTTTCGAAAAACTTTTGAAATGTAATTCGTATTTTATATTGCCACTGTTAAAATTTGAATTTTCTTTTGCCATTACTGTTTATAATAGACTTATCTTAAAAATGCAATAATTAATGTATTTAATTTTTAATTTATTGTATATTTCACATATAGATATTTGAAAAGTGTATGTTATACTTGATTAATATTTATTTTATCTTCGAAAAATTGTGCATCTTTTTAAAAACATTACACTAAATTTTAGGTCCGTTTTTATTTTATGAGTTTTATCAGGAATGAGTAAACTAATACACATTCTTTCAAGTTATATTCACAACTTTTTTTTGCGCACGGAAAAAATACATATATCAAAAGGCGCGATAGCGCCTGCACGCAAGTATGCAGGCGCGTAAGCCCTTATTATACAGCTAACTATCCCCTCAGATTTTTTATATTTGCGTACATTTAAAATTAGACTATCTATTTATGCAATTACAAATCTCACATCTATTTTTTATATAAGTTTTCACTTTACAATAAATCCGGTTTGAATTCATAAGTGCATAGTGGAGAAATTCGATGTTATTAAAGTTGCTTGCTGAATTCCGATTCTCGAATTTTTGCTATTTCCACTTTCTTTTTCATTCGATGGCAACAAAAAGAGATAGCGTCATAGGAGATGCGAAAGATAGAAAGAGACGAAATTTTTTCCATCCCGTGAGAGAACGCCTACAGAGGTAAAAACTGTTAGCAAGTTGTTTGAGAAGTGGCCGCAAAGAGATATATATATATATATATCTCTATAATATATAAATATTACGCCGCCGCCGTGTCGAAGAATTCAGCATTCAACATATATATATATATATATGTTTTATATATATATGTTATATATATATGTCATATATATATATATATATATATGTTATATCTCTCTATATATATATGTTATATCTCTCTATAATATATAAATATTTCGCCGCCTCCGCCGCCGCCGTGTCTAAGAATTCAGAATTCAACATATATATGGGCTATTTCACGTCAAGTGGAACGATGAAAATTTTAAATCGCTCCAAAATTTGAAAACAGACTGGAAATATCTTTCAGAAGATAGAAAAAAATTTTTAGGTGTTAAAAATAATTTGCCTAAGAGTTATTCCACCATTAAAAATGGAAATTTTTCAATTTTTTAGAAAAATTTCTATTTTCAAAGCCATTTATCTCAAAATCTATTGATTTTTTTGAAAAAACATTAAAAACAACTTTTGTTCAAAATAATCTTTAGAACTTATCTACCTGGGTTACAATTCTTAATTTTAAAATCTCGAAGAGATAGGGCACTTGGAAATATTGAATATCAAAAAAAGGCGACCACGCCACAATCGATTTTGATCTAACACCGCTCAAAAGATCACATTTTTCGCGAGCTTTCGAATGGCGGTGGTTAGATTATTGGCCAAGATCGTTGGTGTAAGTTATACCCCATAAACCTCATAAAATCACTCATTTTCATGTATTTTAGGGCATTTATCTCAAAATCTATTGATTTTTTTGAAAAAACATTAAAAACAACTTTTGTTCAAAATAATCCTTAGAACTTATCTACCTGGGTTACAATTCTTAATTTTAAAATCTCGAAGAGATAGGGCACTTGGAAATATTGAATATCAAAAAAAGGCGACCACGCCACAATCGATTTTGATCTAACACCGCTCAAAAGATCACATTTTTCGCGAGCTTTCGAATGGCGGTGGTTAGATTATTGGCCAAGACCGCTGGTGTAAGTTAGGCCCTAAAATACATGAAAAGTAGTAATTTTATGAGGTTTATGGGGTATAACTTACACCAGCGGTCTTGGCCAATAATCTAACCACCGCCATTCGAAAGCTCTCAAAAAATGTGATCTTTTGAGTGGTGTTAGATCAAAATCGATTGTGGCGTGGTCGCCTTTTTTTGATATTCAATATTTCCAAGTGCCCTATCTCTTCGAGATTTTAAAATTAAGAATTGTAACCCAGGTAGATAAGTTCTAAAGATTATTTTGAACAAAAGTTGTTTTTAATGTTTTTTCAAAAAAATCAATAGATTTTGAGATAAATGGCTTGGAAAATAGAAATTTTTCTAAAAAATTGAAAAATTTCCATTTTTCATGGTGGAATAACTCTTAGGCAAATTATTTTTAACACCTAAAAATTTTTTTCTATCTTCTGAAAGATATTTCCAGTCTGTTTTCAAATTTTGGAGCGATTTAAAATTTTCATCGTTCCACTTGACGTGAAATAGCCCATATATATGTCATATATATGTTATATATATATTATATTTATATATATATGTCATTTATATGTTATATATATGTCATATATATGATATATATATGTATGTCATATACATATATAAGTGTTTGTGTGTGTGTGTGTGTGTGTGTGTGTGCATGTGTGTGTGTTTTTTTTTTTTTTTTTTTTTTTTTTTTTTTTTTTTTTTTTTTTTTTTTCGAAGAGGTGGAGAAATGCTTAATGCACCATGACTGGAGCCATGCGAGACTCCCCGTGTGTGGGACTCTCCTACCGAAGGATGTCGATAGGCATACCCACTAAAACTCCACCTCTTTTCTTACCTTTATTCCCCCGCGGAAACCGCCGCAAGGCATTACTTCGCGGGGGGAGGCACGGCTAGATTAGCCCACTACTGTTGCTATCGCAACTTCTGTCTCCTCTTCTCTTGTGATGAGACCCAGCCTGTCAACTACGGACGTACAGAGGGTCACTACCGCGTTCCATCCCTCCTGGGAGTCAAGCAGGCACGCCCCGATGCCCTCAGGGGTGAGGGGACCGCTCCAAGTGACTTGAAACTGGTCCCGTTCCTCCCTGAAACGAGGACACCATAAGAGGACGTGTTCCACGTCTTCGTCCACCCCTGGACATGCCGGGCACTCTGCGCTGCCGTAGACCCCTATACGAAATAGGTAGCTACGGAAGCATCCGTGCCCGGTCAGCACCTGGGTAAGCTGGAAACTGACGAAGCCGTGTTTCCTGCTCGCCCACTCCTGGATCCGCGGGATTATGCGGTAGGTCCAGCGGCCGTCCCTGGCTGAGTCCCATCTCCGCTGCCACTCCTCTACGGTCCGCAATGACCATCGGTTATGGCAGCGATTCTCTTCTACGCGTCGCCCACCCTCACGGTGTCTTTCAGCTCTCTCGGCTGCCAGGAGGTCAAAGGGGGCGGTCTCCGCGATCACCGAGAGCGCAATGTCAGATACGGTTCGGTACGCCCGGGCCACCCTTAGCGCAGCTATCCTGCAGGCTCTCTGACACGGAGCACCAAAGCTCTTGTGCCTGTTCAGGGCATCAGCCCAGATAGGAGCTCCGTATAAAATTACGGAGCTCACCTCCGAGGCAAGGAGAGACCTTCGCGGTTGCTGGGGTCCCCCGATGTTGGGCATGATGCCCGCCAGCGCACGGGCCACCCTTGCCGCCTTTGAGCCCGCGTTCGCGAGATGGTGTTTGAACGACAGCCGCGCGTCTAGTGTGACCCCTAAATACTTCAAGGTTTTCACCGACCGTATCCGTTCTTTACCTACCGTGAAGGTGGCGGTCCTCTCCTTTTTTGTGCAAGAGATGAGCACCGCCTCCGTTTTTTTCCGCCGCCAGACTAAGTCCGTGGTCTCTCAACCAAGTGGCGACCACTTCTATAGAGACGTCTCCGAGATATTCGATCTCTTCGACACTCTTTGCGACCAGCACTAGCGCCACGTCGTCCGCGAAAGCCACCATCGAGACACCCTCCGGAAGTTGCTGCCTAAGCAGGCCGTCATAGACAACGTTCCAGAGTAGGGGCCCAATGACCGAACCCTGCGGCACGCCTCCCGTGATGTTGTGGGAGTGCACACCGTCGTCGGTGTCGTAGAGCAGAGTACGGTCAGTCAGGTAACTCGAGGTGACCTCCCTGAGATAGAGTGGCACTTGGAAGTGCTGCA
>CM047430.1:683368-706322 GCA_026168455.1 Theocolax elegans
ACATCCAGAATTTTTTTCACTAATTAAATTTCATTTAAATATTTAAAATATCCATAGCACTCGAATAATATACATAAACTCAAAAATAAATAATATGGGAGAAATAAAATTATTTGGGTTATTGGGTTATTGGGTTATTGGGTTATTGGGTTATTGGGTTATTGGGTTATTGGGTTATTGGGTTATTGGGTTATTGGGTTATTGGGTTATTGGGTTATTGGGTTTATATACTATAAAACGGACAGGTCCATTATTTTGGGTGAGGAATACGATGGTCATATCCAATTTAAGATATCTCTGTTATTTTCAGTACTTTCTCGGTAAATTTCGTTGGGCGATCTTTTTTTGTAATCACTCAATCGCCATTTTCGAGGGGTAGATTTGATTTTATGGCAAAATGTTATTGAGATAAATTGTTCGTAATTAGTTTATCTACAAAATGGTCATGGTCCCATATTTTTAGCATTTTTTTTCGAGGAGTTATGGCTCTTGAAAGTTGGAAATTTCGTATTTCTAATCGCCCAACGGCCATTTTCGAGGGTGGATTTCATTTTATGGCAAAATGTTATTAAGATAAATTGTTCGTAATTAGTTTATCTACAAAATGGTCATGGTCCCATATTTTTAGCATTTTTTTCCCGATCTATCTGTGCGATAGATTCGGTTTTTTGCGTTTTCTTAATGGCGACCAGCCTTTTTGGTACCCTAATATTTGGTTTTGACCCCAGGTTGCTAAAAAGTAAATAAACATCAGATTTTTTCTAATTTACTGGGTTAATAAAAATTTTTGACACAAATTTGTGCCCACTGCCGGGTGTAACGTCGGCCGAAAAATATGCCTTATTTAAATTTAAAAAAAAAATAAATTTTTTCTTTCTCCCTTTCTTTTCCCATACAAAAAAATTGTACCCTTTTCGTGAAATTAATTTACGCGAGATTGGACGACGCGCTGACTTTAACGCGTCATAGCGCCTCGGGCAGGGCAGATACGAAAAAATCAAGTAAGGTCAAGGGGGTTCGTTTTTCAAGGGGAATCCAATGCACTTTGGTTTACTCAAATCGGTTAATTACACCCTCTCTTTTTGTGAAATTCATTTAATATATTTTAACATTTTTTTGGCAAATTTAAGAATTTTTTTTTAAAACTTATGCAAATTGTGGTTCCAATTGTCACTTTTTTTTTATTATTTTTTTTTATTTTTTCGTTATTACAGATGTGTGCAATATGACTATTAGTACTTTAGAACAGCAATATACAAAAAATTTTTTTTTCCTTGTCTTAACTTTTTTTGTTTTTTTGGATCATTTCGTGTTTTTGTTTTTTGTTTGGTTTTTTCGTGACTTTTGTTTTTTGTATATTTTTTTATTTACAAGTTTTTCATATTTCGGGGTATATTTTTCACAAACAATTTTACAAACTGAGTGTCAAATTTTCAGACAATTTTCAACATTCTGGGTCAATTTTCAGACAATTTTCACATTCTGGTCAAATTTTCAGACAATTTTCAACAGTCTGGGTCAAATTTTCAACATTCTGGTCAATTTTCGACAATTATCAACATTCGGGGTCAAATTTTCAGACAATTTTCAACAGTTCTGGGTCAAATTTTCAACATTCTGGGTCAAATTCTCAACATTCTGGGTCAAATTTTCAGACAATTTTCAACATTCTGGGTCAAATTTTCAACATTCTGGGTCAAATTTTCAGACAATTTTCAACATTCTGGGTCAAATTCTCAACATTCTGGGTCAAATTTTCAGACAATTTTCAACATTCTGGGTCAAATTTTCAACATTCTGGGTCAAATTTTCAACATCGGGTCAAATTCTCAACATTCTGGGTCAAATTTTCAGACAATTTTCAACATTCTGGGTCAAATTTTCAGACAATTTTCAACATTCTGGGTCAAATTTTCAGACAATTTTCAACATTCTGGGTCAAATTTTCAGACAATTTTCAACATTCTGGGTCAAATTTTCAACATTCTGGGTCAAATTTTCAGACAATTATCAACATTCTGGGTCAAATTTTCAGACAATTTTCAACATTCTGGGTCAAATTTTCAACATTCTGGGTCAAATTTTCAACATTCTGGGTCAAATTTTCAGACAATTTTCAACATTCTGGGTCAAATTTTCAACATTCTGGGTCAAATTCTCAACATTCTGGGTCAAATTTTCAGACAATTTTCAACATTCTGGGTCAAATTTTCAACATTCTGGGTCAAATTTTCAGACAATTTTCAACATTCTGGGTCAAATTCTCAACATTCTGGGTCAAATTTTCAGACAATTTTCAACATTCTGGGTCAAATTTTCAACATTCTGGGTCAAATTTTCAACATTCTGGGTCAAATTCTCAACATTCTGGGTCAAATTTTCAGACAATTTTCAACATTCTGGGTCAAATTTTCAGACAATTTTCAACATTCTGGGTCAAATTTTCAGACAATTTTCAACATTCTGGGTCAAATTTTCAACATTCTGGGTCAAATTTTCAACATTCTGGGTCAAATTTTCAGACAATTTTCAACATTCTGGGTCAAATTTTCAACATTCTGGGTCAAATTCTCAACATTCTGGGTCAAATTTTCAGACAATTTTCAACATTCTGGGTCAAAGTTCAGACAATTTCAACATTCTGGGTTATTCGGTAATTGGGTATTTGGGTTATTTGGTTTTTGTTGGTTGTTGTTGGTTTTTGTGTATGTGTTTGTATATTTCGGTTCTTATGGTTTTTGTTGATTTCTATTATTTATTTATTTACGATTTTTTTTATTTTTTCGTTATTACAGATGTGTGCAATATGACTATTAGTACTTTAGAACAGCAATATACAAAAAATTTTTTTTTCCTTGTCTTAACTTTTTTTGTTTTTTTGGATCATTTCGTGTTTTTGTTTTTTGTTTGGTTTTTTCGTGACTTTTGTTTTTTGTATATTTTTTTATTTACAAGTTTTTCATATTTCGGGGTATATTTTTCACACAATTTTACAAACTGAGGGTCAAATTTTCAGACAATTTTCAACATTCTGGGTCAAATTTTCAGACAATTTTCAACATTCTGGGTCAAATTTTCAGACAATTTTCAACATTCTGGGTCAAATTTTCAACTTTCTGGGTCAAATTTTCAGACAATTTTCAACATTCTGGGTCAAATTTTCAACTTTCTGGGTCAAATTTTCAGACAATTTTCAACATTCTGGGTTAAATTTTCAGACAATTTGTCAACATTCTGGGTCAAATTTTCAACATTCTGGGTCAAATTCTCAACATTCTGGGTCAAATTTTCAGACAATTTTCAACATTCTGGGTCAAATTTTCAACATTCTGGGTCAAATTCTCAACATTCTGGGTCAAATTTTCAGACAATTTTCAACATTCTGGGTCAAATTTTCAGACAATTTTCAACATTCTGGGTCAAATTCTCAACATTCTGGGTCAAATTTTCAGACAATTTTCAACATTCTGGGTTATTCGGTAATTGGGTATTTGGGTTATTTGGTTTTTGTTGGTTGTTGTTGGTTTTTGTGTATGTGTTTGTATATTTCGGTTCTTATGGTTTTTGTTGATTTCTATTATTTATTTATTTACGATTTTTTTTATTTTTTCGTTATTACAGATGTGTGCAATATGACTATTAGTACTTTAGAACAGCAATATACAAAAAATTTTTTTTTCCTTGTCTTAACTTTTTTTGTTTTTTTGGATCATTTCGTGTTTTTGTTTTTTGTTTGGTTTTTTCGTGACTTTTGTTTTTTGTATATTTTTTTATTTACAAGTTTTTCATATTTCGGGGTATATTTTTCACACAATTTTACAAACTGAGGGTCAAATTTTCAGACAATTTTCAACATTCTGGGTCAAATTTTCAGACAATTTTCAACATTCTGGGTCAAATTTTCAGACAATTTTCAACATTCTGGGTCAAATTTTCAACTTTCTGGGTCAAATTTTCAGACAATTTTCAACATTCTGGGTCAAATTTTCAACTTTCTGGGTCAATTTTCAGACAATTTTCAACATTCTGGGTTATCAAATTTTCAGACAATTCTCAACATTCTGGGTCAAATTTTCAACATTCTGGGTCAATTCTCAACATTCTGGGTCAAATTTTCAGACAATTTTCAACATTCTGGGTCAAATTTTCAGACAATTTTCAACATTCTGGGTCAAATTCTCAACATTCTGGGTCAAATTTTCAGACAATTTTCAACATTCTGGGTTATTCGGTAATGGGTATTTGGGTTATTTGGTTTTGTTGGTTGTTGTTGGTTTTTGTGTATGTGTTTGTATATTTCGGTTCTTATGGTTTTTGTTGATTTCTATTATTTATTTATTTACGATTTTTTTTATTTTTTCGTTATTACAGATGTGTGCAATATGACTATTAGTACTTTAGAACAGCAATATACAAAAAATTTTTTTTTCCTTGTCTTAACTTTTTTGTTTTTTTTGGATCATTTCGTGTTTTTGTTTTTTGTTTGGTTTTTTCGTGACTTTTGTTTTTTGTATATTTTTTTATTTACAAGTTTTTCATATTTCGGGGTATATTTTTCACACAATTTTACAAACTGAGGGTCAAATTTTCAGACAATTTTCAACATTCTGGGTCAAATTTTCAGACAATTTTCAACATTCTGGGTCAAATTTTCAGACAATTTTCAACATTCTGGGTCAAATTTTCAACTTTCTGGGTCAAATTTTCAGACAATTTTCAACATTCTGGGTCAAATTTTCAACTTTCTGGGTCAAATTTTCAGACAATTTTCAACATTCTGGGTTAAATTTTCAGACAATTTTCAACATTCTGGGTCAAATTTTCAACATTCTGGGTCAAATTCTCAACATTCTGGGTCAAATTTTCAGACAATTCTCAACATTCTGGGTCAAATTTTCAACATTCTGGGTCAAATTCTCAACATTCTGGGTCAAATTTTCAGACAATTTTCAACATTCTGGGTCAAATTTTCAGACAATTTTCAACATTCTGGGTCAAATTCTCAACATTCTGGGTCAAATTTTCAGACAATTTTCAACATTCTGGGTTATTCGGTAATTGGGTATTTGGGTTATTTGGTTTTTGGGTTATTGGGTTATTGGGTTATTGGGTTATTGGGTTATTGGGTTATTGGGTTATTGGGTTATTGGGTTATTGGGTTATTGGGTTATTGGGTTATTGGGTTATTGGGTTATTGGGTTTAGGTAGACCTGTACGGAGAGGGTCCGTAAATCTTATTTTTTTTCGATTTTGATTGCAGATTTATACTTATTATTGAATTTTCTTTCGTTTTACTCGGACAGAATTTTTGGGTGATCTTTTGCCAAAATTTTTTTTTCGAATTTCGCCGTTCTCTCAACGGATCTCCACGAATTAGGCCAAAAGGATTCTATTTCCGTGAAAAAAAATTTTGGGTGATCTTGAAATTTTTCTAAGTTTTTTGCCAAAATTTTTTTTTTCGAATTTCGCCGTTCTCTCAACGGATCTCCACGAATTAGGCCAAGGGGATTCTATTTCCGTGAAAAAAAATTTTGGGTGATCTTGAAATTTTTCTAAGTTTTTTGCCAAAATTTTTTTTTTCGAATTTCGCCGTTCTCTCAACGGATCTCCACGAATTAGGCCAAGGGGATTCTATTTCCGTGAAAAAAAATTTTGGGTGATCTTGAAATTTTTCTAAGTTTTTTGCCAAAATTTTTTTTTTCGAATTTCGCCGTTCTCTCAACGGATCTCCACGAATTAGGCCAAAAGGATTCTATTTCCGTGAAAAAAAATTTTGGGTGATCTTGAAATTTTCTATGGTCCGATCTTGAAAATTCCGATTGTTCTGGACGATTCAGAGGATTCCCTACAAATCAGGTCTAACTTTTTCTTGGGTCCAATTTTCAAACCTTATTTCGGCCCATTAATTTTGGTTTTTGACCCCATGTTCCTAATTAACAAATAATCTACAATTTTTTTCCGATTTTTTGGGACCAAAAAAAATTTTGACCAAAATTTTGACCCACTTCCGGTGGTCCGATCTCGAAAATTCCGACGGTTCTGGACGTTTCAGACGATTCCCTACAAATCAGGTCCAACTTTTTTTTGGGTCAAATTTTCAACCCCCGTTTTGGCCCCCAAATTTTGGTTTTTGACCCCATGTTCCTAATTGAAGTTTGATCACAAAATTTTTTCCGATTTTTTGGGACTATAAAAAATTTTGACCCAAATTTTGACCCACTTCCGGTCGTGCGATCTCGAAAATTCCGACGGTTCTGGACGTTTCAGACGATTCCCTACAAATCAGGTCCAACTTTTTTTTGGGTCAAATTTTCAACCCCCGTTTCGGCCCCCTAATTTTGGTTTTTGACCCCATGTTCCTAATTGAAGTTTGATCACAAAATTTTTTCCGATTTTTTGGGACCATAAAAAATTTTGACCCAAATTTTGACCCACTTCCGGTCGTGCGATCTCGAAAATTCCGACGGTTCTGGACGTTTCAGACGATTCCCTACAAATCAGGTCCAACTTTTTTTTGGGTCAAATTTTCAACCCCCGTTTCGGCCCCCTAATTTTGGTTTTTGACCCCATGTTCCTAATTGAAGTTTGATCACAAAATTTTTTCCGATTTTTTGGGACCATAAAAAATTTTGACCCAAATTTTGACCCACTTCCGGTCGTCCGATCTCGAAAATTCCGACGGTTCTGGACGTTTCGGAAGATTCCCTACAAATCAGGTCCAACTTTTTTTTGGGTCAAATTTTCAACCCCCGTTTTGGCCCCCAAATTTTGGTTTTTGACCCCATGTTCCTAATTGAAGTTTGATCACAAAATTTTTTCCGATTTTTTGGGACTATAAAAAATTTTGACCCAAATTTTGACCCACTTCCGGTCGTGCGATCTCGAAAATTCCGACGGTTCTGGACGTTTCAGACGATTCCCTACAAATCAGGTCCAACTTTTTTTTGGGTCAAATTTTCAACCCCCGTTTCGGCCCCCTAATTTTGGTTTTTGACCCCATGTTCCTAATTGAAGTTTGATCACAAAATTTTTTCCGATTTTTTGGGACCATAAAAAATTTTGACCCAAATTTTGACCCACTTCCGGTCGTCCGATCTCGAAAATTCCGACGGTTCTGGACGTTTCGGAAGATTCCCTACAAATCAGGTCCAACTTTTTTTTGGGTCAAATTTTCAACCCCCGTTTTGGCCCCCAAATTTTGGTTTTTGACCCCATGTTCCTAATTGAAGTTTGATCACAAAATTTTTTCCGATTTTTTGGGACTATAAAAAATTTTGACCCAAATTTTGACCCACTTCCGGTCGTGCGATCTCGAAAATTCCGACGGTTCTGGACGTTTCAGACGATTCCCTACAAATCAGGTCCAACTTTTTTTTGGGTCAAATTTTCAACCCCCGTTTCGGCCCCCTAATTTTGGTTTTTGACCCCATGTTCCTAATTGAAGTTTGATCACAAAATTTTTTCCGATTTTTTGGGACCATAAAAAATTTTGACCCAAATTTTGACCCACTTCCGGTCGTCCGATCTCGAAAATTCCGACGGTTCTGGACGTTTCGGAAGATTCCCTACAAATCAGGTCCAACTTTTTTTTGGGTCAAATTTTCAACCCCCGTTTCGGCCCCCTAATTTTGGTTTTTGACCCCATGTTCCTAATTGGAGTTTGATCACAAAATTTTTTCCGATTTTTTGGGACCAAAAAAAATTTTGACCAAAATTTTGACCCACTTCCGGTGGTCCGATCTCGAAAATTCCGACGGTTCTGGACGTTTCGGAAGATTCCCTACAAATCAGGTCTCCATATTTTTTCGAAAAATTTTTACAAGTTTTTTCCAAAAAAACAAGTTGTGCTCAATCGACTAAAAATTCGTTCTCGATCATTTCTAGACAGGTTTCATTTTTCAAATCGATTTTTTCTTAGAGAAATTTCGGATTTTCCGATTTTCATCCAGTGCACCTTGTCGGCCTTACCGAGTACTTCAATTTCACCTATGTGACCTTTTCCCCTAGGAGCAATACATTCGGAGTTATAGAGGATTTTATTACTCTGCTGGTAAATTTGAAATAATTGAAATGGGAATATTACTACTTTAGCACAGTTAACACCCGGGACTGTACCGAAATGTGTCTGGGTATATGGGTTATTGGTTTAAGTTCCATTGTAGTTAAATAACGTATGCGTCGGTTAAGTCTGGACTTCGGTAACCGGTAGGAGAGAGGCGGGGAGCGGTGTTTGGGGCGCAGGAAGGGGGGGGGTTCGGGGGGGGCGCAGCCCCCCCCGTTTAAAAAAGAAAGGAAGTATATAGTTAATTTGTAAAAAATTAAAAAAATTATTGAACTCGTCACGCAGTTTCGACATCACGAGCGAGGCAGTAATTTAAAAATGTAAAAATGTTTAATAAAATAAAACAATTATTTGCACTTTATAAATATGTTTCCTTGTATGAAATATTACCATTTTCACGATGACGATTACGACTCGAGTGACCCATGGAGGATGCCGGTGACTGGGTAGTTTAAGTGTAGAAAACTTGTAACAATAATAAATTAAAATGAGAGTGCAATTTTTAAATTAATTTTCTTTATATTTTGAACATTTTCTCTCTGCGTTTTCACGGGCTTGAGACCGTCATACGTTTTAAGGTATGGCCGCATTAAAAACGTATCATTTTCTTATCAAATTTATATGGAAATATTGTTTTTAATAGTCAATAAAAACAAGGTTTGCGTATATAATAATGTTTTCGTATATTTTACATAAAAATTAATATTTACATAATACTATTTACATCTACAATATTAACAAAAAGTTGTAATTTTTGTTCATTATTTACCTGCAATTAAATATATTGATTAGTGAAAAATTATGTTAGCGGTTTTATACGTATACTATTAAATGCTTACATTTTTTGATTCTTCAAATTCGCTAATCGTTTATTTTTCTTCTTTACCTAGAAAAAAAGTTTATTATTATACAAATTATCAAGCAATATTTATTTATTATTGTAAATTTTACCAACCTTGTATTGTTTCAATTGTCTCATTTTAGTTACGGTTCCCGTATCTTTCAACGACGGTTCCGGCATATCAAGCCCTTTCTTTAACAATTTTTGCCACACATTTTTTGGATATTGTTTCTTGAGCAGAACAAGCGGGAATACCTCCACGTTACTGCGCAGAAACTCGGCAACATTTCTCAAAAATTCCGGATTGTCCGAAGGCCTCATCATCGAATTTACGACAGCACCATAGATGGTGTCGCTCGATGACAATGCCTCCAGAAAATCCGGAACCACAAAAGAGCCGTCGAATGTAACGCTTTTCGAATACTGGTGGCGCTGCAGGAACTTTCGCACATTTACAACAGAAAAGGCTGTTGCAGGATTGAGGCCGTACATTTGTCCATTATAACTAGTTTTGAAGCGCCTACATAAGACGGCCAAAAGTTGAAACATTTTTTCGATATGGCTTCCATTTACGTATTCATGCACTTCAGAGGCGAACATGTACGCGTAAATCGAAGAGGCAAGTACTGAAAAGAAGGGATTAATATTATTTTTACTAAAATTCGGAAACAATTGTACGTCATCTGTTTTTCGTCGTTTAGACGTAGACGGTAGATGAATATCGTTTGCTTGTGCACATATGGACATAACATTCGTATCTTCGGTTGGATCGTAATCGTCGTCCATGTCTTGGTCGTCGCTGTCGTCGTCGCTGTCGTCGTCGCTGTCGTCGTCGCGTATGTTGTCACTGACGTCGTTATCGTAATTGTCATGGTCATCGTCTTGGTTCGCGGTGCACAAGTTGCCTTCATCTATCGCCTCAATCTCGTCCGTCTGTTGGTCTAATCGGTTTAAATTTACTATCGCGATCATCCCTTTTTTTACCATACTGCACGCATATGCATAATCGTATTTCTTGTACTTGTGTGGGTTAAGGAAGCGTTGAATCTTGCATTCTAACCCATGCACGTCAAGAATTACGTCTCTATTGAGGTTGAGACAACCATGGGCGTCGACGTCACCAACGATTTTCGCCAACCTCGCAACGTCCTCCTCCAAAATTCGGGAGATGTAGGCGCTCCAACCCGAAATCCTTTTCACCGCGCCAGCTTCGAGAAGTTGACGGGTGAAAAAGTTAGGCTCTCTTAGATTTCCTATCTCGGCCGTAATACTCTCAAACTTCGTGGAGGAGAGGACAACCTCAATCCGCAAGTCACCTCTCTGCTTCAAATGAAGCAAAAGTTCCGTCCACTCTGCCACAGTGCTCAGGGAATCGCGTCGCAGCAACATCAGATTCGTGAATGCTTTTGTGTATCTATATAAACAAAAAGAATTTTGTGCATTTGAATTTAAATATTTATAGAGTAAATATTGATATCGTAAGATCCTTACTGTGGTGAACAACCACCGAACAAACAAAACATGCTTAGTAGCCCACTTCGGTTGATCTTGTGTAGGTGGGCTACCGGGTTGTACGTCAACCCGTGCGTGGTTGCTACGGAGGTGTTGCCTCCTGGCCAGTTACGTTTAAAGCTAAAATATAATAAAAATGTATGGATACGTTACATTGTTTTATATGGGTTAACGTGAGTAAATGTACCTGATGTTGCCGTGGTCGTTAATAAAATAAGTCCGCCAAAGATTGATTCCACTCTTATTGATGTTATACGAATGTGCAATGCAATCTTTGGCGGTCGTATTTTCGACCAAAAGCAATTCCCCGTCATCTGCGATGAGCGTGGATGCAATGTGGGCTTGGATTAATTTGATGCACGGGCAACTCAAATTAATGCCAATCCCTTCCGCAAGAATTTGAAGAGCGTTACATTCCTTGACCCTGCGCCCATGGACAGCGCCTGTAAAATATACAAAGTTTACTAATGTTAATGTTTTTAATAGAATAACATGTGCTTACCGTAGAAATATAATTTCTTTATGTAATTGTCATTGAGAAATGTTGTTTCTCCTAGCAATCTATCAACCTCTCTCGCGAACAGATTCCAGTCTTCGTTAAAGACTCTCAACGTCTTTTTCTTATCGAACTCGTAAAATGTTGCTCCTCCAGAAAGTCTGGAGGATGAGTTATAAGGTAATAACTCCATTGCGGATCGAACGACACTGGTCATGAAATGAACACGTACCTTGTTTACGGGGGTCGATTTATTGGTTAGGATGAGGCAATGAATTCGCCTCATCCCAACTTCCCCCAACGGAAAAAATGACCAAATGTCGTTCGAATCCGTCGCAATATCCTCCACGCTTTCTAGAACAGAGTACGTTTTCGAGTTCAAGTCCGGAGTTGGTCGTCTTCCTAAGATTGGAATCGGAACATGACCGAGAGGTTGAAAAGATCGCAGCGAAGTTGTAACTGCCAGTAGGGAGTCCATGTCGCCGCTCACCCGTGCGTCCTGCCCAAGAATACTAGCTTCCAGTTCAGCCATTGTGCTATTAATTGTTAAAAACATATTCAATTGTGGAATAATTATGAGCTACACGCATACAAACATACACGCACACAAACATACACACGCATACACAAAAACAAGTACTTACACATACGCATAATTAAATGAAAATGGTAATTTCTTACACTCTATGCTGCTGGATTTTATTTTATTCTTGTTGTTGTTTTTGTTGTTGTTGTTGTTGTTCTTGTTCTACTGGTTTTTGTTGTTTCCCTTGTTGTTGTTGTTGTTGTTGTTGTTGTAGTTCTACTTGTTGTTGTTGTTGTTCCCCTTGTTGTTGTTGTTGTCCCTCTTGTTGTTGTTGTTATTGGGTTATTGGGTTATTGGGTTATTGGGTTATTGGGTTATTGGGTTATTGGGTTTATATACTATAAAACGCACAGGTCCATTATTTTGGGTGAGGAATACGATGGTCATATCCAATTTAAGATATCTCTGTTATTTTCAGTACTTTCTCGGTAAATTTCGTTGGGCGATCTTTTTTTGTAATCACTCAATCGCCATTTTCGAGGGGTAGATTTGATTTTATGGCAAAATGTTATTGAGATAAATTGTTCGTAATTAGTTTATCTACAAAATGGTCATGGTCCCATATTTTTAGCATTTTTTTTCGAGGAGTTATGGCTCTTGAAAGTTGGAAATTTCGTATTTCTAATCGCCCAACGGCCATTTTCGAGGGTGGATTTCATTTTATGGCAAAATGTTATTAAGATAAATTGTTCGTAATTAGTTTATCTACAAAATGGTCATGGTCCCATATTTTTAGCATTTTTTTCCCGATCAATCTGTGCGATAGATTCGGTTTTTTGCGTTTTCTTAATGGCGACCAGCCTTTTTGGTACCCTAATATTTGGTTTTGACCCCAGGTTGCTAAAAAGTAAATAAACATCAGATTTTTTCTAATTTACTGGGTTAATAAAAATTTTTGACACAAATTTGTGCCCACTGCCGGGTGTAACGTCGGCCGAAAAATATGCCTTATTTAAATTTAAAAAAAAAATAAATTTTTTCTTTCTCCCTTTCTTTTCCCATACAAAAAAATTGTACCCTTTTCGTGAAATTAATTTACGCGAGATTGGACGACGCGCTGACTTTAACGCGTCATAGCGCCTCGGGCAGGGCAGATACGAAAAAATCAAGTAAGGTCAAGGGGGTTCGTTTTTCAAGGGGAATCCAATGCACTTTGGTTTACTCAAATCGGTTAATTACACCCTCTCTTTTTGTGAAATTCATTTAATATATTTTAACATTTTTTTGGCAAATTTAAGAATTTTTTTTTAAAACTTATGCAAATTGTGGTTCCAATTGTCACTTTTTTTTTATTATTTTTTTTTATTTTTTCGTTATTACAGATGTGTGCAATATGACTATTAGTACTTTAGAACAGCAATATACAAAAAATTTTTTTTTCCTTGTCTTAACTTTTTTTGTTTTTTTGGATCATTTCGTGTTTTTGTTTTTTGTTTGGTTTTTTCGTGACTTTTGTTTTTTGTATATTTTTTTATTTACAAGTTTTTCATATTTCGGGGTATATTTTTCACACAATTTTACAAACTGAGGGTCAAATTTTCAGACAATTTTCAACATTCTGGGTCAAATTTTCAGACAATTTTCAACATTCTGGGTCAAATTTTCAGACAATTTTCAACATTCTGGGTCAAATTTTCAACATTCTGGGTCAAATTTTCAGACAATTATCAACATTCTGGGTCAAATTTTCAGACAATTTTCAACATTCTGGGTCAAATTTTCAACATTCTGGGTCAAATTCTCAACATTCTGGGTCAAATTTTCAGACAATTTTCAACATTCTGGGTCAAATTTTCAGACAATTTTCAACATTCTGGGTCAAATTCTCAACATTCTGGGTCAAATTTTCAGACAATTTTCAACATTCTGGGTCAAATTTTCAACATTCTGGGTCAAATTTTCAGACAATTTTCAACATTCTGGGTCAAATTTTCAACTTTCTGGGTCAAATTTTCAGACAATTTTCAACATTCTGGGTTAAATTTTCAGACAATTTTCAACATTCTGGGTCAAATTTTCAACATTCTGGGTCAAATTCTCAACATTCTGGGTCAAATTTTCAGACAATTCTCAACATTCTGGGTCAAATTTTCAACATTCTGGGTCAAATTCTCAACATTCTGGGTCAAATTTTCAGACAATTTTCAACATTCTGGGTCAAATTTTCAGACAATTTTCAACATTCTGGGTCAAATTCTCAACATTCTGGGTCAAATTTTCAGACAATTTTCAACATTCTGGGTTATTCGGTAATTGGGTATTTGGGTTATTTGGTTTTTGTTGGTTGTTGTTGGTTTTTGTGTATGTGTTTGTATATTTCGGTTCTTATGGTTTTTGTTGATTTCTATTATTTATTTATTTACGATTTTTTTTATTTTTTCGTTATTACAGATGTGTGCAATATGACTATTAGTACTTTAGAACAGCAATATACAAAAAATTTTTTTTTCCTTGTCTTAACTTTTTTTGTTTTTTTGGATCATTTCGTGTTTTTGTTTTTTGTTTGGTTTTTTCGTGACTTTTGTTTTTTGTATATTTTTTTATTTACAAGTTTTTCATATTTCGGGGTATATTTTTCACACAATTTTACAAACTGAGGGTCAAATTTTCAGACAATTTTCAACATTCTGGGTCAAATTTTCAGACAATTTTCAACATTCTGGGTCAAATTTTCAGACAATTTTCAACATTCTGGGTCAAATTTTCAACTTTCTGGGTCAAATTTTCAGACAATTTTCAACATTCTGGGTCAAATTTTCAACTTTCTGGGTCAAATTTTCAGACAATTTTCAACATTCTGGGTTAAATTTTCAGACAATTTTCAACATTCTGGGTCAAATTTTCAACATTCTGGGTCAAATTCTCAACATTCTGGGTCAAATTTTCAGACAATTCTCAACATTCTGGGTCAAATTTTCAACATTCTGGGTCAAATTCTCAACATTCTGGGTCAAATTTTCAGACAATTTTCAACATTCTGGGTCAAATTTTCAGACAATTTTCAACATTCTGGGTCAAATTCTCAACATTCTGGGTCAAATTTTCAGACAATTTTCAACATTCTGGGTTATTCGGTAATTGGGTATTTGGGTTATTTGGTTTTTGTTGGTTGTTGTTGGTTTTTGTGTATGTGTTTGTATATTTCGGTTCTTATGGTTTTTGTTGATTTCTATTATTTATTTATTTACGATTTTTTTTATTTTTTCGTTATTACAGATGTGTGCAATATGACTATTAGTACTTTAGAACAGCAATATACAAAAAATTTTTTTTTCCTTGTCTTAACTTTTTTTGTTTTTTTGGATCATTTCGTGTTTTTGTTTTTGTTTGGTTTTTTCGTGACTTTTGTTTTTTGTATATTTTTTTATTTACAAGTTTTTCATATTTCGGGGTATATTTTTCACACAATTTTACAAACTGAGGGTCAAATTTTCAGACAATTTTCAACATTCTGGGTCAAATTTTCAGACAATTTTCAACATTCTGGGTCAAATTTTCAGACAATTTTCAACATTCTGGGTCAAATTTTCAACTTTCTGGGTCAAATTTTCAGACAATTTTCAACATTCTGGGTCAAATTTTCAACTTTCTGGGTCAAATTTTCAGACAATTTTCAACATTCTGGGTTAAATTTTCAGACAATTTTCAACATTCTGGGTCAAATTTTCAACATTCTGGGTCAAATTCTCAACATTCTGGGTCAAATTTTCAGACAATTTTCAACATTCTGGGTCAAATTTTCAACATTCTGGGTCAAATTCTCAACATTCTGGGTCAAATTTTCAGACAATTTTCAACATTCTGGGTCAAATTTTCAGACAATTTTCAACATTCTGGGTCAAATTCTCAACATTCTGGGTCAAATTTTCAGACAATTTTCAACATTCTGGGTTATTCGGTAATTGGGTATTTGGGTTATTTGGTTTTTGTTGGTTGTTGTTGGTTTTTGTGTATGTGTTTGTATATTTCGGTTCTTATGGTTTTTGTTGATTTCTATTATTTATTTATTTACGATTTTTTTTTATTTTTTCGTTATTACAGATGTGTGCAATATGACTATTAGTACTTTAGAACAGCAATATACAAAAAATTTTTTTTTCCTTGTCTTAACTTTTTTTGTTTTTTGGATCATTTCGTGTTTTTGTTTTTTGTTTGGTTTTTTCGTGACTTTTGTTTTTTGTATATTTTTTTATTTACAAGTTTTTCATATTTCGGGGTATATTTTCACACAATTTTACAAACTGAGGGTCAAATTTTCAGACAATTTTCAACATTCTGGGTCAAATTTTCAGACAATTTTCAACATTCTGGGTCAAATTTTCAGACAATTTTCAACATTCTGGGTCAAATTTTCAACTTTCTGGGTCAAATTTTCAGACAATTTTCAACATTCTGGGTCAAATTTTCAACTTTCTGGGTCAAATTTTCAGACAATTTTCAACATTCTGGGTTAAATTTTCAGACAATTTTCAACATTCTGGGTCAAATTTTCAACATTCTGGGTCAAATTCTCAACATTCTGGGTCAAATTTTCAGACAATTCTCAACATTCTGGGTCAAATTTTCAACATTCTGGGTCAAATTCTCAACATTCTGGGTCAAATTTTCAGACAATTTTCAACATTCTGGGTCAAATTTTCAGACAATTTTCAACATTCTGGGTCAAATTCTCAACATTCTGGGTCAAATTTTCAGACAATTTTCAACATTCTGGGTTATTCGGTAATTGGGTATTTGGGTTATTTGGTTTTTGTTGGTTGTTGTTGGTTTTTGTGTATGTGTTTGTATATTTCGGTTCTTATGGTTTTTGTTGATTTCTATTATTTATTTATTTACGATTTTTTTTATTTTTTCGTTATTACAGATGTGTGCAATATGACTATTAGTACTTTAGAACAGCAATATACAAAAAATTTTTTTTTCCTTGTCTTAACTTTTTTTTGTTTTTTTGGATCATTTCGTGTTTTTTGTTTTTTGTTTGGTTTTTTCGTGACTTTTGTTTTTTGTATATTTTTTATTTACAAGTTTTTCATATTTCGGGGTATATTTTTCACACAATTTTACAAACTGAGGGTCAAATTTTCAGACAATTTTCAACATTCTGGGTCAAATTTTCAGACAATTTTCAACATTCTGGGTCAAATTTTCAGAACAATTTTCAACATTCTGGGTCAAATTTTCAACTTTCTGGGTCAAATTTTCAGACAATTTTCAACATTCTGGGTCAAATTTTCAACTTTCTGGGTCAAATTTTCAGGACAATTTCAACATTCTGGGTTAAATTTTCAGACAATTTCAACATTCTGGGTCAAATTTTCAACATTCTGGGTCAAATTCTCAACATTCTGGGTCAAATTTTCAGACAATTCTCAACATTCCTGGGTCAAATTTTCAACATTCTGGGTCAAATTCTCAACATTCTGGTCAAATTTTCAGACAATTTTCAACATTCTGGGTCAAATTTTCAGACAATTTTCAACATTCTGGGTCAAATTCTCAACATTCTGGGTCAAATTTTCAGACAATTTTCAACATTCTGGGTCAAATTTTCAGACAATTTTCAACATTCTGGGTCAAATTTTCAGACAATTTTCAACATTCTGGGTCAAATTTTCAACTTTCTGGGTCAAATTTTCAGACAATTTCAACATTCTGGGTCAAATTTTCAACTTTCTGGGTCAAATTTTCAGACAATTTTCAACATTCTGGGTTAAATTTTCAGACAATTTTCAACATTCTGGGTCAAATTTTCAACATTCTGGGTCAAATTCTCAACATTCTGGTCAATTTTCAGACAATTCTCAACATTCTGGTCAAAATTTTCAACATTCTGGGTCAAATTCTCAACATTCTGGGTCAAATTTCAGACAATTTTCAACATTCTGGGTCAAATTTTCAGACAATTTTCAACATTCTGGGTCAAATTCTCACATTCTGGGTCAAATTTTCAGACAATTTTCAACATTCTGGGTTATTCGGTAATTGGGTATTTGGGTTATTTGGTTTTTGTTGGTTGTTGTTGGTTTTTGGTGTATGTGTTTGTATATTTCGGTTCTTATGGTTTTTGTTGATTTCTATTATTTATTTATTTACGATTTTTTTTATTTTTCGTTATTACAGATGTGTGCAATATGACTATTAGTACTTTAGAACAGCAATATACAAAAAATTTTTTTTTCCTTGTCTTAACTTTTTTTGTTTTTTTGGATCATTTCGTGTTTTTGTTTTTTGTTTGGTTTTTTCGTGACTTTTGTTTTTTGTATATTTTTTTATTTACAAGTTTTTCATATTTCGGGGTATATTTTTCACACAATTTTACAAACTGAGGGTCAAATTTTCAGACAATTTTCAACATTCTGGGTCAAATTTCAGACAATTTTCAACATTCTGGGTCAAATTTTCAGACAATTTTCAACATTCTGGGTCAAATTTTCAACTTTCTGGGTCAATTTTTCAGACAATTTTCACATTCTGGGTCAAATTTTCAACTTTCTGGGTCAAATTTTCAGACAATTTTCAACATTCTGGGTTAAATTTTCAGACAATTTTCAACATTCTGGGTCAAATTTTCAACATTCTGGGTCAAATTCTCAACATTCTGGGTCAAATTTCAGACAATTCTCAACATTCTGGGTCAAATTTTCAACATTCTGGGTCAAATTCTCAACATTCTGGGTCAAATTTTCAGACAATTTTCAACATTCTGGGTCAAATTTTCAGACAATTTTCAACATTCTGGGTCAAATTCTCAACATTCTGGGTCAAATTTTCAGACAATTTTCAACATTCTGGGTTATTCGGTAATTGGGTATTTGGGTTATTTGGTTTTTGTTGGTTGTTGTTGGTTTTTGTGTATGTGTTTGTATATTTCGGTTCTTATGGTTTTTGTTGATTTCTATTATTTATTTATTTACGATTTTTTTTATTTTTTCGTTATTACAGATGTGTGCAATATGACTATTAGTACTTTAGAACAGCAATATACAAAAATTTTTTTTCCTTGTCTTAACTTTTTTGTTTTTTTGGATCATTTCGTGTTTTGTTTTTTGTTTGGTTTTTTCGTGACTTTTGTTTTTGTATATTTTTTTATTTACAAGTTTTTCATATTTCGGGGTATATTTTTCACAGCAATTTACAAACTGAGGGTCAAATTTTCAGACAATTTTCAACATTCTGGTCAAATTTCAGACAATTTTCAACATTCTGGGTCAAATTTCAGACAATTTCAACATTCTGGGTCAAATTTTCAACTTTCTGGTCAAATTTTCAGACAATTTTCAACATTCTGGGTCAAATTTTCAACTTTCTGGGTCAAATTTTCAGACAATTTTCAACATTCTGGGTTAAATTTCAGACAATTTTCAACATTCTGGGTCAAATTTTCAACATTCTGGGTCAAATTCTCAACATTCTGGGTCAAATTTTCAGACAATTTTCAACATTCTGGGTCAAATTTTCAACATTCTGGGTCAAATTCTCAACATTCTGGGTCAAATTTTCAGACAATTTTCAACATTCTGGGTCAAATTTTCAGACAATTTTCAACATTCTGGGTCAAATTCTCAACATCTGGGTCAAATTTTCAGACAATTTTCAACATTCTGGGTTATTCGGTAATTGGGTATTTGGGTTATTTGGTTTTTGTTGGTTGTTGTTGGTTTTTGTGTATGTGTTTGTATATTTCGGTTCTTATGGTTTTTGTTGATTTCTATTATTTATTTATTTACGATTTTTTTTATTTTTTCGTTATTACAGATGTGTGCAATATGACTATTAGTACTTTAGAACAGCAATATACAAAAAATTTTTTTTCCTTGTCTTAACTTTTTTTGTTTTTTTGGATCATTTCGTGTTTTTGTTTTTTGTTTGGTTTTTTCGTGACTTTTGTTTTTTGTATATTTTTTTATTTACAAGTTTTTCATATTTCGGGTATATTTTTCACACAATTTTACAAACTGAGGGTCAAATTTTCAGACAATTTTCAACATTCTGGGTCAAATTTTCAACATTCTGGGTCAAATTTTCAGACAATTTTCAACATTCTGGGTCAAATTTTCAACTTTCTGGGTCAAATTTTCAGACAATTTTCAACATTCTGGGTCAAATTTTCAACTTTCTGGGTCAAATTTTCAGACAATTTTCAACATTCTGGGTTAAATTTTCAGACAATTTTCAACATTCTGGGTCAATTTTCAACATTCTGGGTCAAATTCTCAACATTCTGGTCAAATTTTCAGACAATTCTCAACATTCTGGGTCAAATTTTCAACATTCTGGGTCAAATTCTCAACATTCTGGGTCAAATTTTCAGACAATTTTCAACATTCTGGGTCAAATTTTCAGACAATTTTCAACATTCTGGGTCAAATTCTCAACATTCTGGGTCAAATTTTCAGACAATTTTCAACATTCTGGGTTATTCGGTAATTGGGTATTTGGGTTATTTGGTTTTTGTTGGTTGTTGTTGGTTTTTGTGTATGTGTTTGTATATTTCGGTTCTTATGGTTTTTGTTGATTTCTATTTTATTATTTACGATTTTTTTATTTTTTCGTTATTACAGATGTGTGCAATATGACTATTAGTACTTTAGAACAGCAATATACAAAAATTTTTTTTCCTTGTCTTAACTTTTTTGTTTTTTTGGATCATTTCGTGTTTTTGTTTTTTGTTGTTTTTCGTGACTTTTGTTTTTTGATATTTTTTTATTTACAAGTTTTTCATATTTCGGGGTATATTTTTCACACATTTTACAAACTGAGGGTCAAATTTTCAGACAATTTTCAACATTCTGGTCAAATTTTCAGACAATTTTCAACATTCTGGGTCAAATTTTCAGACAATTTCAACATTCTGGGTCAAATTTTCAACTTTCTGGGTCAAATTTTCAGACAATTTTCAACATTCTGGGTCAATTTTCAACTTTCTGGGTCAAATTTTCAGACAATTTTCAACATTCTGGGTTAAATTTTCAGACAATTTTCAACATTCTGGGTCAAATTTTCAACATTCTGGGTCAAATCTCAACATTCTGGGTCAATTTTCAGACAATTCTCAACATTCTGGGTCAAATTTTCAACATTCTGGTCAAATTCTCAACATTCTGGGTCAAATTTTCAGACAATTTTCAACATTCTGGGTCAAATTTTCAGACAATTTTCAACATTCTGGGTCAAATTCTCAACATTCTGGGTCAAATTTTCAGACAATTTCAACATTCTGGGTTATTCGGTAATTGGGTATTTGGGTTATTTGGTTTTTGTTGGTTGTTGTTGGTTTTTGTGTATGTGTTTGTATATTTCGGTTCTTATGGTTTTGTTGATTTCTATTATTTATTATTTACGATTTTTTTATTTTTTCGTTATTACAGATGTGTGCAATATGACTATTAGTACTTTAGAACAGCAATATACAAAAATTTTTTTTTCCTTGTCTTAACTTTTTTTGTTTTTTTTTGGATCATTTCGTGTTTTTGTTTTTTGTTTGGTTTTTTCGTGACTTTTGTTTTTTGTATATTTTTTTATTTACAAGTTTTTCATATTTCGGGGTATATTTTTCACACAATTTTACAAACTGAGGGTCAAATTTTCAGACAATTTTCAACATTCTGGGTCAAATTTTCAGACAATTTTCAACATTCTGGGTCAAATTTTCAGACAATTTTCAACATTCTGGGTCAAATTTTCAACTTTCTGGGTCAAATTTTCAGACAATTTTCAACATTCTGGGTCAAATTTTCAACTTTCTGGGTCAAATTTTCAGACAATTTTCAACATTCTGGGTTAAATTTTCAGACAATTTTCAACATTCTGGGTCAAATTTTCAACATTCTGGGTCAAATTCTCAACATTCTGGGTCAAATTTTCAGACAATTCTCAACATTCTGGGTCAAATTTTCAACATTCTGGGTCAAATTCTCAACATTCTGGGTCAAATTTTCAGACAATTTTCAACATTCTGGGTCAAATTTTCAGACAATTTTCAACATTCTGGGTCAAATTCTCAACATTCTGGGTCAAATTTTCAGACAATTTTCAACATTCTGGGTTATTCGGTAATTGGGTATTTGGGTTATTTGGTTTTTGGGTTATTGGGTTATTGGGTTATTGGGTTATTGGGTTATTGGGTTATTGGGTTATTGGGTTATTGGGTTATTGGGTTATTGGGTTATTGGGTTATTGGGTTATTGGGTTATTGGGTTATTGGGTTATTGGGTTATTGGGTTATTGGGTTTAGGTAGACCTGTACGGAGAGGGTCCGTAAATCTTATTTTTTCGATTTTGATTGCAGATTTATACTTATTATTGAATTTTCTTTCGTTTTACTCGGACAGAATTTTTGGGTGATCTTTTGCCAAAATTTTTTTTTCGAATTTCGCCGTTCTCTCAACGGATCTCCACGAATTAGGCCAAAAGGATTCTATTTCCGTGAAAAAAAATTTTGGGTGATCTTGAAATTTTTCTAAGTTTTTTGCCAAAAATTTTTTTTTCGAATTTCGCCGTTCTCGTCAACGGATCTCCACGAATTAGGCCAAGGGGATTCTATTCCGTGAAAAAAAATTTTGGGTGATCTTGAAATTTTCTAAGTTTTTTGCCAAAATTTTTTTTTTCGAATTTCGCCGTTCTCTCAACGGATCTCCACGAATAGGCCAAGGGGATTCTATTTCCGTGAAAAAAAAATTTTGGGTGATCTTGAAATTTTTCTAAGTTTTTGCCAAAATTTTTTTTTTCGAATTTCGCCGTTCTCTCAACGGATCTCCACGAATTAGGCCAAAAGGATTCTATTTCCGTGAAAAAAAATTTTGGGTGATCTTGAAATTTTCTATGGTCCGATCTTGAAAATTCCGATTGTTCTGGACGATTCAGAGGATTCCCTACAATCAGGTCTAACTTTTTCTTGGGTCCAATTTTCAAACCTTATTTCGGCCCATTAATTTTGGTTTTTGACCCCATGTTCCTAATTAACAAATAATCTACAATTTTTTTCCGATTTTTTGGGACCAAAAAAAAATTTTGACCAAAATTTTGACCCACTTCCGGTGGTCCGATCTCGAAAATTCCGACGGTTCTGGACGTTTCAGACGATTCCCTACAATCAGTCCAACTTTTTTTGGGTCAAATTTCAACCCCCGGTTTGGGCCCCCAAATTTGGTTTTTGACCCCATGTTCCTAATTGAAGTTTGATCACAAAATTTTTTTCCGATTTTTTGGGACTATAAAAATTTTTCGTTTATTATTTATGTTCAAAAATATAAATATGTCCAAAGTTGCCAATGTAATAAATTTTTACTTATTTTTCCCAAAAGTGATTGTTTTGCCGGCAGTTTCGGAAAGTTTCAAAATTCCGACAGTTTTGAAAGATTTTTATAACAAATTTCTTATGTTTAAGCAATAGTTCACCACGATAATTGTAACTAATTAGTTCTTTTGATGTCTACTTAAAAAAATTTTAATTCATTA